>VUQI01017516.1:1311-18946 GCA_015106735.1 Paratilapia polleni
AAAAAAAAAAAAAAAAAAAGGTCATTTTGAATTTGATGGCAGCAACATGTCTCAAAAAAGTTGAGACGCAACTCCCAACTTTTTAATGCAAGGCCTTCCCTGAAAAAGACGTTGTCTGGATGGCAGCATATGTTGCTCTAAAACCTTTCAGCATTGATGATGCCTTTCCACATGTGCAAGCTGCCAATTCCATAGGCACTAATGCGCCCCCATACCATCAGAGATGCAAGGTTTTGAACTGAGTGCTGATAACAAGCTGATTGGTCTCTTTAGTCTGGAGAATGCAGTGTCCATATTTTCTAAAAAGAATTTCAAATTTCAATTAATTTGACCACAGCACAGTTTTCCACTTTGCCCCAGTCCATTTTAAATGAGCTTTGGCCCAGAGAAGATAGCGGTGTTTCTGGATCATGTTCAATAAAGGCTTTTTCTTTGCATGGCATGGTGAACTGTGTTCACAGACAGTGATTTCTGGAAGTGTTCCTGAGCCCATGCAGTGATATCCATGACAGAATCATGCCTGTTTTTAATGCATTGCCGCCTGAGGGCCCGAAGATCATAGGCATCCGATATTGATTTTCAGCCTTGTTCCTTGCGCAGAGAGATTTCTCCAGATTCTCTGAATCTTTTGATGATATAATGTAGTGTAGATGAAGAGATATTAAAAGTCTTCAGAATCTTACATTGAGGGACATTATTCAGAAATTTTCCCACAGCTTGTGGATATAGTTCTTTGCAGATTGGTGAACCGCTACCTCTCTAAGATGCTATTTCTATACCCAGTCATGTTACTGACCTTTTGGCAATCAACCTAATTAGTTGCAAAATGTTCCTCCAGCTGTTTCTTTTTAGTACCACTTACTTTTCCAGTTTTTTGTTGCCCCCATCCCAACTTTTTTGAGATGTGTTGCTGCCATCAGATTCAAAATGAGCTAATATGTTTCATAAAATTGTGAAATGTGTCAGTTTAAACATTTGATATGTTTTGTATGTTCTATTGTGGATAAAATATGGGTTTATAAGATTTGCAATTCATTGCATTCTGTTTGCATTCACACTTGCAGACACTTGGCAAGATGTATCTGATCAGCTCAAGACACATGGTCAAATGTGTATGGGCTCATTGTTCTCATGATTATTTATATATTATAAGAATTTAAAACCTATTTATGCCTTGTCTCATTCAGTAGAAGGCTACACTTCCACTTTCCACATTGCATTAATCATACCTCTGTAGAGTGCACAGTAGTGAGAGGAGGTTTGTGTTACAGCCTATACCACTGGCTCTTAGGACACAGAGCTCTGGGTTGTTTAAATGTCAACATACATACTGATTAGTGTTGTTGCATCTAATATCACACAGCGGTCCAGCACCAATCCTTAAAATAACATATAGGATTTTTCTTTTTTTACTGTACTGAAAGAGCTAAAGATCACCAGAGCCCCTCCTTAAGTTAATTCAGGACAAGCACTCAGTCACCGACTCACAAACACACAAAGGAAGCCACTCAGAAACACCAAAACATAAATCCTCCCTCTTTTCCTTTTCCAGCTACCCTTCTACTGAAGTTTCTGCACCACCCCCACCCATCCCATCAATAACTGAGTAATCTTGGTGGGTACTGGAAATGCCTCCCATGGCTGACCTTATAAGGCTGTCAGGAAACTGCTGATTTTAGGTTTCAGGGCTGCCTTTCACCTCAATTGCTCCATCCCTCCCTCCCTCTATTACTGCCAGCATCCTGCCTTTATCAGCTCATATTTCACACAGGGGAAAGGCCCACTCTACTGGCTCCACAAAGGCCTTCTCACAGTACGAATCCTTAAGATAACATACTAGATTTTTTTTTCCAGCTGTCATCCTGAGTGCATTTATATATGGGGAGTCTGTTCTGCTAATGGCAGGATACAAACTGAGATACTGAGATGAGTTGTACTTTTTCCCCACAAAAAAAAGTTTTGTGTATAGTATTCATATATTAAATCATTAATACCACATATAATGACATCAAATCATGTATATTGCCAAGGTACATGCCAAGGTTTTTCAGGATGTTCTGTGAAGTGCATGTGTATAAAAAGGTGATTCTGGTTCTGAAAAGTGAAGCCAATGTGTAATTAGCTTAAAAATACATTCTTCCTAATTGCAGGAGGGGGTGAATCCTCTGGTCCAAAAACACAAGTTAAACTGTATAGAAACCTACAGGAAAATGAACCTACTGCTCCTTTGATTTATGACCACAGTAAATACCTTTCTGATAAGTTTATGGTCTCAATGTCAGGTTTCACATCTTGTTTAAAATAGCATGGTGTTCATTTTGTCAATTATGGTCCCCATTAGAATCAAAAAGGGGGCTAAAAGAGGGTACACTTTATGGTAAGAATACCTTGTGACTGACATGTCACTGCAGTATGAGCATGCAGCATTCCACAGTTCTCAGTCAGACCTAACCCTAGCTTGTCAAGTTGTTTCACAAAAACTAAGATGGCAACAGCCAAAATGCTCAGCTCAAGGATGAACCAATGAGTCACATCTTTTATATAATGTACGCTCTATGTCTAAAGCAGCCAGAGGCAAATTAGGAGAAGAACTGTTCAAGAAGGAAAATCCTATCAAAAAGTATTCCTTCATATTGAGCTTTTTTAAATTTATACACTGAAATGTGAACAATTGTGTAGTAGGATCTCTTTTGTTGCAATAAGACCTACAGTTTTTGAATGAATCCCATCAGAGTGCGCTGACTAAAACTCCCAGTATGCATTTACTACTTTACTTGAGTACTTCAAATTTTCTAACCATATTCCACATTTCAGAGGACTATATTGTACTCTTTACTTCACTACATTAACCTAACAGCTTTAGTGAGTTATTTTTAAATTTAAGATTTTCACAGGCAAAGTGTAGGGTATGAAGAGCTCATGAGATATTGTGCAATACTTCAGATTAAATTATAGATCAAATTATATACAGCTGAAGCACTTGATAAATAGTACTTGTACACCTGGCTTTACGCAGCTTAAATGGCTTTAAATGTGCACATTTTCGGCTTTTCCTTTTGGTAATTATAATTTAGAGTTTTGGGCTGTTGGTTGGATAAAGCAACCATTGTCACTTTGAATTTTGTCTTTTTTCTGAATTAAACCATTCCTTTTAGGTGGACACAGAGACCTGCTCAAAACCGTAGTGTTTTCAATTAGGGGTGTAAAGTCACATTTTAGAGGTTTTTGAAACTTATTTAAGCTATCCGTCAGCAGCAAAGCAATTTGAAAAACTAGAAACTTGTCCAAGTTCACAACTGGTCCATTTAACACCAGTGCAAACTTTTGCCCAGAAAGTCAACAGCTGTACTCACAATGAAACAACCAATCACGGCAGAAGAAAAGCAATTCGTGTGCATTGGTAATATGACAAGTGAGCGCAATCCTAAATCACCAAATAAGGTCTAAGATGAAAAAAGTTCATCTTTTTAGCTAAAAAAAAAAAACCAACAGAAAAAAAAAACACAATCTCCGTACAGAATCTTTTCCACCAGTTTAGCTTTCCATTTTGGTCAGTTTTAGAGGTCATTAAGGAAAAACTGGGGGACTAAAATAAACACTATAATTTCACGGCAAAGGAGCAAAGACAGCAAACTTCCCAAAGCCTTTCACAGAAGTACAAAAACGTGTGTGCAACCTTTCTGGAAACATGTACCTCAGTGTTATTCACATGTTGATATTTACATGTTGATTTTAATATGCTATTGTTACCTCGCCTGTCAGGGACCTGCAGCATAATGCTGTATGTTTCTAAATACAAATTATACTAACAAATTAATTATTGGAATTTAAAATTACCTTTTTGTCTTTTGATGGACATTAAAATGCAAGAGACTGCCGAACCAAACGCAAGAAAGTGCTGCATCATTAACATCATGGTCTTTCATCTCTCCACGTGATGCCACAAGAGTAGCTAATTAAAATGATTAGCTGGGTCCCTCAGCTGAGAATTTTTAATGAAATTTGTTATTCTAATGGAGCAACATTAGCAAATTTAATCAATCCCCTGCAATTTGCTTTTTTCATATGATTTTCTGACAGGACCACAGAAATGAAATCTTGCTGTGCTTTTCGTTCAGTGAGGACCCAGAGTACACAGAGTTCTACATCTGTTCTAAAAGGTGCAGGTTTTGTCATGTAAGTAGGTAAACCTGCAGCATGCGAAGCTGAGCCCTGCTGTTGTTATGAGCTTTCTCTTATATAACAGCGGTGGAAATAAAATAGTAAATAAAGTACATTTATTCAAGTACTCTATTAACTTACAGTTTTGAGGTACGCATGCTTCTAGTTCATGCTATTTCACTGACAAATATTTTACTTTTTACACAGCTGTGGTTTTGGGAGCTACAATTACTTTGCAAACTAAGATTTGTCAAACACACATAAAGTTGATTTTAAATTCAGCTCAGCCATCTGCATCATCAAAATGCTGCCTGTACATTAATGCATCAGTTAGAATAATAACCCAGTAATATGATTATGTAATCATACAGGACATTCTGTTGCATAATGAGTATGTTTTGCTGTTAATGTGTTCATATTCTCACTGTGACATTCTGAGGTCACACCTTGCACTTCTAGTTGAGTGTTTTTTAACCTTTACTGGGTTCTTTTTCAAGGTAGTTAACCCGTTAGGTGGATTATGTAACTGAAGGCCATCCACATAACTTTCTTCCTTGTTAACATATTTTCTGAACCAGTGAAGTAAGAGAAAATGTGATTGATGCTTCAGCCTTAAAACTGTACAATACTCAGCTCATGCACACTGAAACCTGAAACTTCTATCAGCCTGTTCTTATAAAATGGGAATATAATTGCAAAGTGTGGTATGTTTGAAGATGTCGTTATCCACAAACCCCAAAGCCACTCTGCTCCATCTCAGCACTGCTTAAACAAGTGGAGACAGATGCTTGCGGGGGTCCACATTTGATCTTGAGGGATTTATATTTCACCGGCACTCTCATGAACAGTCCTTTGAGAAGAAAGAAAGACTACAACTCCACTGGATATACACAAACTGAGATCCAATAAAAAATACTTTTTATGATAAATGTTTGTGATTTGAAAAGCAGATACAGTGAAATTCCCTGCTGTGTGTTTATAGTTCAGCACATTCATTCAAATATTAAATTACACACAAAAGGACACAGAAAGTGGTTGTTCAGCTCAGACCATAAGTTCCTCACAGTTTAACAAAACAGAACAATATTCAAAATAGAAAGCATAAACTGCCCTTTTTTTATTACTTTTCCCAGGATTGAACAAGAGTGAAGCCTGGGCTTGAATATCTTATTCACAGTTCAGATAGACTGAAGGAGCTGCATACAGTCATGTCAAAATGAAAGTTTTCACAGGACTCTTTGCAGTCTTGTGAAAACTAAGTACACCCCACGATTCAATAGCTTGCAGAACCACTTTTAGCAGCAATAATTTTAAGTAATAATTTTCTGTATGACTTTATCAGTCTCTCACATCATTGTGGAGGAATTTTGGTCCACTCTTTTTTACATTGTTGCTTAAGTTTTTTGAGGTCTGGACTTTCACTGGGCCATTGCAACAGCTTGATTCTTTTCTTTTTTGAGCTATTCTGTTGTAGATTTGCTGGTGTGCTTGGGATCATTGTCTTGTTGCATGATTCTGTTTCAGCCAAACATTAGCTGTCGGACAGATGGCCTCCCATTTGACTTTGGCACACAGAGGAGTTCATGGTGGAGTCAATGACTGCCAAGTGTCCAGGTCTTGTGGCTGCAAAACAAGCCCGAATCATCACTCCTCCACCACCATGCTTAATAGTTGATATGAGGTGTTTGTTTTTTTGCCAAATGTGGTGCTGTGCATAATGGCCAAACATCTCCACTTTGGTCCAAGGACATTGTTCAAGAAGTCTTGTCATTTGTTCAGATGCAACTTTGCAAACCTAAGCCTGGCTGCCATGTTCTTTTTAGAGAGAAGAGGCTTTCTCCTGAAAATCCTTCCAAAAAAGCCATACTTGTTCAGTCTTTTCCTAATTGAAGCCTGTAGAGTCTGACATGTAGCTCTTGGGATTTTTGCAGTTTTTCTGAGGATTGCACGACCTTAGGGTGAATTTTTCTGGGACATCTACTCCTGGGAAGATTTGTGGCATTGTGTTAAAACACACCTGAATACTCCAGACCAACAAAGTGCCAAAAGTCCTGCTTTTATAGAGGTGCTCACACCTGCTGATGATCAATTAATCAAGTGCATTAAATTAGCCGCACCTGGTTGCTACTTACTCTCTTAATTCCTATGGAAGCAATAAGGGTGTACTTAGTTGTGTTTATTTATTTATTTTTTATTTTTTTACATAGAGTCCTGTGAAAACTTTCTTTTTCACATGACTGCAAGTGAGAAGTCACGTCACAGCAGCTGCAGCTTCCAAACATCGGCATGCGTCTGGGCAACAGGTATTTCTATGTTATCTTCCCTTAAAATCATCCAGCCATAAAAACACGGCCCCTGGTAGAAACAAGCAGAGCAGCAACATTTTGATACAGTCATGTTTTTACATGCCGAGCACTCAGTGCTGTTATTGTGCATGAGTGCTGTAGGCAGCCGGATGGGCCTCAGGACTTTCCCTCCCTACTCAGCTCCTAACAGCTCCCCTGGCAGACAATTTTTTTGATAGTAAATAATATACTTTTTGTTTTCTGGCCTCTAAACAGTAAACCTCTGTCTCAATCCAAAGGCATAATTATAGCTGGCTTGGGGCTTTCTTTGTTGGAAAACAAGACTAAAACAGTATCTATTAACTATCCTCAACCACATAAATATGAAAAGAAAACTTCACTTGGCAGTTTTTAGGTACGCATCGTTCCAGTTAATGAGGTCTAACAAATATGCAATCATTTCCACCTATGTGAAGGTTACGTTCAGTTTTTGCTGAACTGGTTTTAGAGATGTGTTGATTTAACCTTACGGTCATTCTGGAAGTTGTGGTACTGTTGACATGTGTTGTCTTATACTGGAAGGAATAATTTATTACTCACTAATAAAAATTTAATTGACAAATGTAATTTATATTTTTTCTTAATAACTCAAAATGATTTTTGGATTCAAAATTTAGATAAGATTATTCTTAAATGTAAACTTGGTACACTTATGATAGCCAGACAAAAGCCCAGTGTAGCCCAGTGTCTCTTAAACTTTTTCTACCATGTCCCACTTATGAAGCCAAAAGCCCACATTTTTTAACAATTACTACTAATAAAAAAAAAATGATTCACACTGAATTATAGTGAAATAAATGTCAGCATAATCCTATCAGCAAATTCATGTTTATTTTCCCACAGAAAATCGTATTAATTCAAATTAGTTTCACTCCATATTTTCCCGCTGGGCTCCATGGCCCAACAGAGGGGCCAGCCCCATAGTTTGAGAGCCACTGCTTTAGCCCACACCACATGGACCACATTTCTCTGCTTAAACAGTTTTGCATAACCAAGCACCCTGGCCAAATAAAAATAAAATAAACATAACTGGATAGCAATAACTCTACTGGGTTGTGTGCTTTTCAGATGTTCTTGCCAAGCTGATATATACAAATATATTTATGCATATATTAACATAGAGTAATATCTTAGTGTTAAGTGTCTCAGGCAGAAAGTCCTAGATTAAATCACAATGTTTTGAGTCATTCAGCAGCTGAACACACACAATATACTTTGTACCATGGAAATAAAACACTGTGTGGAAAGTTTTTTTTTTCAACACCTTTTCAGAAGTTCCCACAAGTGTTTTTTTTTTCACTCTAATCCCAAACCAGCTTGATGGGGTTTAAGTCTGAAGACTGTTCTGGTCTTCCATCTGTTAAAGCTTACCATCTAATTCTTTTCTTTCAGTGTTTTGGGTCACAGTCTTGCTGTAACATGAAACCTTTGATCAACCAGTCTGTCTTCCTTTGTCACTTGCCTTTTTCTCACCATCTGGGTAGCAATATACAGTGCTGTGAAAAAGTATTTGCCCCCTTCCTGATTTCTTAGTTGTTGTTTTTTTTTGCATAAACCACCTTTGTATAGACTGAGGGCTTGCAAGAAATCAAGAAAATTTTGGGTGCCTGTAGGATTTGCTTGCATCACCTTTCAAGGCTTAATTTTCTGCATGAAAGCTGTAAGTTTACCAGTTTCCTAACCCCTGAAAAGGCCAGTTTTCTGTGAAGCTTGCATGATTTTGGATGGTGACCTAACATTTATTTGTTTAACCTTTGGAAGTTTACCTCTTACCTTTGTATCATTTAAGGTTATTCACTGGACTCAAACTGCTTCAGCTGATTAAAAACTGCACTTGCAGCATCCTGTCATAAATTTACCACATGGTATTTACAGACAGACACACCTATTTGGCCTAATTTCACAAGTGTCTCTATTACATAATAAAACAACTCAGGCTTTGCCTTGGGAGAATCCTTTCTCTCTGGATTGAGATGACAACCACACACATTTTGCTGTTTTTATTTATTTTTTATTTTTTTATGCTGTTTAACTACGTCAGGGGAGTGTTATGTAATATTTTAATGAAAACCATCCAATGCTATTAAAGGAATAGTTTGGACTCTTCAGAACATGGCCATTCAATCTTTTGGAGATAAGCTGAGATGATTGATAACACTCCCATGCCTGTACAGTTAATAAGACAAGGCAAAAAGACAATCTGTCATTCAATATGACAGCAACTTCTTTGCTGGAAGAAGAAACTTCCTGGAGTTTCCATTTGTTGTCTGTCAGCTAGCTCTGGCCAAGAAATAGGTCTGGTCTGGCGAATGAGCCCTTCTTTCTGTCACTATAAGACACATACGAACTCTGAAGAATGAGGTTGGGACATGGGCCTGAAGTTGCCTTTTCTCACATGTAGCACACAACAGAAGAGTTTGCTTTAGACATGTTCACACTACTGGAAGTACTGTGTTTGGTTTAGTGTGTTGGGCAGGTGAGTTGTCTCGATAGAGAGTGCAGAGGGCAGAACAAAGGCCATGAATACACAGCACTAATACCCGCAGCTACTCTCACATGGGCACAAACTAGCACAATCAATGTTACACAGACTTTGTACTAGGGAGCTGGCAGGTTAAAGGCTGTTCAGTGTCCAATCCAGCTACGTCAGACATTTGTGTTGTCACATTCTCAATGTCAACAGAAGTTCAGGGTTGCAGTGTGAAAACAGCTCATGTTTTTGTAGTTGTTAAATATCTTTTTTTAACCTTTAGATAGAACCGATCTATCTGCATCCTCCTATTTCCAGTTTTTGTGATAATATGAGTTAACTAGTTGCTGGTGGCTTTTTCATATTTACTACAGAAATGTGCTTAAGTGTGATTTTTAAGTAAGCATTTTATCAAAAAGGTCAAACTATTTCTCCAGGAATCTAATTATACAACTGTACCATTTCAGGATTAGGAAGGTCATTTGTGTAGATAAAATTTAGGCCTACACAGTTTGGTGCGTCATTGCAAGAAAGATTTATATTCAACATGTGTCATATATAAGGTATAAAAATGTGAAATTAAATACAAATCAGAATAAAGGCATCACAGTCAAGTCATTACACAATAAGTTACAGGAATGCTATTCCTTGTGGTCCCTGTTTGAGTGGAAGTTGGGCACTTCCATCAGGAGATCTGCAGGACTTTCTGCAGTGTTCTCCTGATTGGCACCCTCTCCTCAGGCTTGCTGTCAGGGATCATATCAGCACTCCTCTCTGCAGTCAGTTGGAGGGCCGGCTTCATTTCCTTACAGTGCTGCAGCCCTGCCTGAGTGATGTTCCTGCAAAAGTCCACCTTCACTTCCTCCAGACTGTCTCCGTGAGCCACCACACCCTGCAGGCTGCAGTCGGTGATGCGGACACAGTTCTCTAGGTGGAGGTAGTGCAGCTTCCTGCAGCACTGCAGCACTGAAATCACATCCTGGTCAGTGATGTGTCCACAGCCAGACAGGGTTAGCGACAGCAGGTTGGGACACCTGTGGTAGAGACAAGACGTGTTTGGTGTCATCTTCACTCATAACTCCTTAGGATATATACAATGGGGCCAATAGTAGGGAGAGATTAGTCTGTTTGCAGAAGGCAAAGTCTAAAGTAAGAAATGCAGTTTGGCGTCTGCTCCTTTTAAATGAATGCTGTTGTGGTATCGAATAGAATCAGATAATACAGGAAAGAATATAGCTCAGAGGTCCTGATCTGAGCCATGTATGAATGAGACATAAATGACAACACTGAGGGGCAGATACAGGATCTGTTTAATGTTAGAGCTGTCAAATACCTAGAACCAAGCCATCTTCTCTTTATACACAATCCCACTGGGGCATATGTGTTTCCTTTCTCTGAAAAGCTTTTGTGAGTAAGTGGAGTAAATGCTATTGCATGTAACAATTACAGAATGTTTGATGAATAATAACACACAACAAGGAAACTTTTCTCTAATTTTAATTAGAAAATAACTTCAAAAAACAAATGGCAAATGTTTCCATGAAACGCATGTGATTACTGAGCGCTCTTCGACCAAGTGGCAGGCCAGCAGTACAGAGCCGGTAGAGAGACACTCGGATGGCAAGGGACCGTGGATGTCATTCATGTTCACTGATGCAGATTGCATAAAGACTTACATAATCTTACCACTTTATCACATGTGAGCCAGACATATTCCAGCTGCCTGCAAGTGTTGAGGGCAGTGCCCCAGTAACCTCTGAGCATGCAGTCGATCCATGTGCCCTGTTGCATTGTTGCACAGGCTCAAAGTGAGGCTTTATCAGGGCATGTGATTGCGCAGTATTGACACTAACAAAATAAGGAGGAAGTTGACCCACGTACTAACAAGAGACAGTTGCATTTAGAGACTCATTTGTCTTCTACAATGAGAGAGGATACAACACTAGGAAGTGAATGAAAGTAACAGATAACAGGAATATTTTTTTTAACCTGTTACATAACCCACCCTCTCATAGAACTTCCACTTTGCGCAGACTCTTTTGTGTGTTGTTCCAATATTTACATACCCACTTGTCTTAATCTGTCCTCTTCAATTCCTCTCTTACTTTGCCATACACTTACACTATGTACACTTTATACATACAGATATTTAGTTGCTGGCACATTAAAGAACTGCCTCGTAGCACCTTTTTAGTGGAAAAATATTTTCTTTGTTTGTCCTGTCTATACAGATGTTTTCATTTGCAAAATTCATTAATACAATGTTTCATATATTCACCAACTGCAGGAATGCAACAGCTGAGTGAAAACAAAAGCAAAAACCTTGATCCTTTGAAAGTAGTGAGGGTAAGCATAAACGGGCAACTGCTTCTACCTTGCCATGTGTGCCTAAAAATGTCCAGAATTTTCTTCCTTCAGTTTATGTCTGAGACATGATGTAGTTCACATTAAAACAAACAGCAAAGAGAGCAGACTGGTCTATGTTGAGCACAAGCAGAACACCACACCACCAACCTGTAATCATGCCTGTAATGACCCGTTTGGTTTCCTAACGGTTAATTTGTCTGGTCAAATTATCCAGTGAACTCTGAAAGGAACTAAGACGTACAGTGCATTTACTGTTCACGTCCTTCAGTCTCTTAAGTGGAAGGGTTTGCGTCAAAAAGTCTAGAACACTGTGGGAGTCTTCCACTTTCTGAATTCAATAGTAAATATTTTCCAAAGCGGCTGTCAGCTAAATCTTAATGTACTTCGTAAGCAGAAGTCATGCTTGTTCTTGTTATATAAGAGAAAGCATCAATTTAGCGAAATGGTGCATATTAAAGTTTGGAATGAAACTACTCAGAAATGTTTAACCAGTCTCATGCCAAAGCTTCTTGTGCCACCCACTGTGCAGCCCACACTACAAAGCAAGTCAAGCATGTTAATTAATGTTGTATAATTCTATACTGTGACCTTAAGAAAATTGATTTACTGTAGATTTTGGGCTTTAGAGGAGCATTACACTGAAAACTACACTACAAAGGGGCCCAAAGACATCCTGTGTTTTATAGTTTTTTCCATGTAGATTAAAAAAAAAAAAGAATGGAGATAGACACGAGGTTGGCGTCAGAGTTTGCGTGGAGTCTTATCCAGGAAGAGGCAGGCAGAGACAGAGCACATGTTCATTCCTCTGACAGCAACAAAGAGCCAATTGTAGGCTCCACCTGCCTGCATAAATCTGCACTATGCAGCTGACTGGGAGGGTCTGGAGCCAAATCACTCTTTATCACCCCCACAGTCTCTCTGTCTCCCCTCCCACTTTGTCACGTGCACTTCCTTTCTTCTAACAGATTGGGAGGGTTTATCAGTATGCAGTGAGTGTGCCTTAAGGACATGGAGATACAAGCCCCAGACAAAGTGGGTGGTTCTAGTTCTGACTCATCTCACAGCTCTCACATCACAAGTCTCAAATTTCACAATACAGGAAGTCCTCCCAGGGTCGTACACTGCATCACTGAGACTGCCCCCTTTCCCTTCCTCTTGTCCCGGCCAGCTGCGATGGCCAAGCTCCCTCACATCAACTGTTATTACTGGCTGCGTTGAAGAAATTATCCAGAGACCTCATTATGCCTCTCCAGGCTGATTCCTGCCTGGAGCCAGCCACGCACACAAGGCCAAAACCTAAAACGGCTGCTTTTCAGCGACCTATCAAGTCCAACTGTCACGTCATTCATTAAATATAATTTGATATGTGACCACAGTTATGTTAGTTAATAGAATCAGTCTTCTGTCCCACAGATATGTCATTTTTCTGTCTCTATAGCCAACTGCAGATACACCATCTGTTTCTAATGATTTTGTTCCCTGCTGCCTACAGCTAAACATGGCAGTTAGACTGAGCGACGTGCCTTTAAATGAAAACCATTTGGTTCCCTGATGTGGGTGTGAATGACCCTGAAAACCCCCCAAAACGGTGTGATCATCCTCAAGATACATAAAAAAAAAAAAAAGACACAATTTTGAATGTTCTTGTGCATGTGTCAAGATGAGCACGAAGTGCACAGGCTGTGCTAGTGTGATGTTAATTCTACTCTATTTTTATGGTGCTTAAAAGCCATTGCTTGAGATAATACTGCAGGGTATTATAGTCTCCTGTTTCATCTTTTGTCACTTGTCATTCTGAAAAACACAACACAGCAGGGGAGAGCCACACACTAACACTCACATATGGCAGACATGGGCCAGGAACGTGCTGACCAGGCTTTCATGTTTACTGCAGATGTCCTTCTGAAATGAGCTCTTCAGCCAGTCCTCGATGTTGCACACTTGCAGGACCATGCTGGAGTACCAGCTAATGGTCAAGTAACGCAATGAGGGTCCCAGCACAAAGTTGTCTTTTCTAAGCTGACATGGGGAGCTGAAGTGGAGTAGATTCCAGAGGCAGGGGTCCAGGAAGACCTCACGTAGCTGATGACAGGTAAGGGACAAACTCCTCCGGCTGTCCTTGTCCAGGAAGGAAAAAAGGTGAAGGAGACATTCACGGTTGAGCTGAATGAGATGCATGGCGTGCTGTCCCAAGACATAAAGACAGGCCTCGTCCCTGGGGCAGTGATAGGCCTGCTGGTAAGCAGCAACAATGAGCCCACAGCCTGTATTGTGTGGCCTAGATACATGATGCCCCCTCAGGCACACCACACAGGCCTGCTCATATAAGGCCGTAGAGCAAAGGCTATTTTGGGAAGACAACTGCAGTACAGTCAAAGATGGAAGTGTTTGAGCCATACACTCCCTTTCCATCTGTCATGGCTCTCAACAGGCAGCAAGCACTGGATTCAGCCAGATGTTTACACTGCGCTGGCCTAGTTCTCAGATACACACCAACAGACAAAAAAGAGAAACACCTCCACCGTGTACTGCAAAACCAGCCCTGCAACGAATACAGTTAGGTGTCAAATTAAAGGAAAAAAAAGAAACAAAGTACCTTAGGAAGGTGTCGGGCCACTACCTGCTACCAGAACAGCTTCAACGTGCACGGACACTTGCTCTCTAGATCCGTACTGAAGAGAGGGAAGAACATTTTTCCAAAAGACCTTGTAAGATGATGGGAGAGCTTTGAGTAATACATCAGTCCAAAATCTCCCACAGGTTTTCAACTGTGTTGAGATGTGAGACAAATTATTTGAAACCAAATACCTTTAAATGTTTTCAAACATGTCCAAACATAACTTTTTAAGTTATGACCCAATTCAGTGATACTTTAAAGATAGATGTAGTGTAAAAAATTAAACATGCTGCTTTGTCCTCTTCATGTAGGGAGATCAAAAATAATGGGTTGAGATATGATGATATATCACAATCATTGTCTAAAATTGTATTTAAAGCGGTAGGTATGTCATACTGCAATGCCTTATAAATAGCTTTAATGACTTTTAAGATAATTAGAGAGGCAAATAACTTCATAACTGTAACCTGAAAAGCTCTTCACGTGAGTGAGTCATGAGCAGTGTTACGCAGCACATCTTTGCATGAAAGAACACACAGTAATACAACTCAGGGTGTGGCTGTACAGTTGGTACGCAGAGGATGTTCTTAGATGGCAAAAGGCAAAATACCATTTAACCTACGTCATCGCTCCACACTTCCTTGCCAGACGTGTCCTACTTCACTCATTATCACCCATCTCTATAAAAAGCAGGACACTGGGAAATTCCACTGTTGGAAGGCTGATGACACTCTGTACTCTGCCTCACCATGTCACGATGTCCTTTACAAGACCTCTGATCCACCATAACATTGTAATGTAAGCTATTTGTTAGCAGCTGTGATCTAGTCTAAAAAGGGAGGGGGGAAAAAAAAAAAAAGGCCACTTGTGTTACTGATGAGGACAGAGTAACAAACCACAGCCACCTGTGTGCAGGCGATGAAGAGCAGCTGCTCCTCAGCATACAGGAGTGCCTGTTCCTGCCGGAGCGAGTAGGCTTACTGGTTGGCACGTGTCCCGTGGGGAGCGCTGTGTGTGTGTGCGTGTGAGGATGGAAGAGGAAGAAAAACAAAAAGGCTTGCTAAAAACCTGCTCTCTCACTTTAGAAGTTGTACTCGGACATATCAAAGGCAGTTTACCATTCAAAAGCATAATAAGGGTGTTGGGACAGTTGTATTCTGGATTTACACACAATACATTTTGGTACACATGTCTACCTCACACACACACACACATCAAAAAAAGAACTGTTCCTAACATATTCATTGAATTATGTACATACTGTTACTATAGTGTACTATAGTTTATGCAACTAAATTTTCATCTAAGTACAAAATTCTGTTTAGAAAATGGACTTGAAATACAAGCTGAATTATAGCTTAGTATAGAAAGATATTATTGGCACACTATTGTTACTTGTTTAGAGCTGCCCACTAAATTAATATGCCTACTCCTGACTAATGGATTAATTTCTATATAACATTTTTCTTTAAATGTCTACCACTATTTCCTTACTGCAAAGACTTAAGTTTGAAATATGCCTTATTTCTATCTTGCTGTCTTTTCTTTAGACAGTGGAGTAACATGATTCGTATACCGTTCTGAAAATATGTGAGCTTCTGTCTTTTAAAATACCACTAAAACAAGACATTAGCACCTAATGGGTAGAAAGATTTTAGCTGCTTACAACAGTCATGGTAGGTACAAAAAAACCTTGGCTTCCTGTCTAGCTTTAACTGCAGCAGGCTGTCTAGTTGCCGTAGTGGATAAAAACAGCACAATACAAACATCTGAATAAAAGATTCTCCATTGTATTCTGTCATGTTCATGTTGCCTGATACACATTTTAAAAGAGAATTCATTAGGTCCCCATGTCAGCCCATTTCAAATTAACTTAAAATGTTACATGATACTCCAGCATCAGTACAGGCAAAACCTTTTCAGGGGGACCACTTCTTTTACATTGGTTCTGGTCAGGAAGTTAAAACAACTTTCTAAAGCCCTAATGAGCACCAGTCAGTCAAATGCATTGCATTCTAAATCCTAAAATATCCTCTAATGACTGGAAAATAGAACTACTGGGTTCTTAAGGTGAAAAATATAACATTGGAAACTTTAAAAACAATAGAAATGCCAAATATTACACAGTGTCCTTGCCAATGAATCTCTTCAGTCTAGGCTAAACATTGGACCAACTGAGGTTTCCCAAGGCTAAAGCTTCATTACTTTAAACGATCACCTTTGGACTCTATTAGATACGGAGAAGTCTACCTCACATGAGGAACACATCATCAAGAAAATACATGCAAAAAGTCCCACTAAACAAATTAAGCAGCAAGTTAAACATGATGCTTTCAAACAAATCATAAACACAAGAGTGAAAATGTGAATGTTATATGAAAATTATAATCAAGCACTGTGACAAATGTGATTGAGGTGAAGCCAAAACAAAGTCACGAGCTGGTCTGAGGCAGTGAAGTCTGAAAGAATTATTTATTGTGCAACAGTTTGTACAGCATGGTGAGATTCCTCTGCTGCAGCCTTGTCTGAGGTATCTGCATCTGTTGCAGCTTTCACTGATGCTGTGTCAGCCTCACCCAGTATGGCCATGTCTTTGCTCACATCTTCCAGGGCTTTCTCATCCACGACATCCACGTGTGAAGCTGCTGCATCCACTAAAACCATATCTGTAGCTACTGTGTCAGCTACAACTTTGTCCTGAGAAACTATTTCTGAAGAAACACTGTCCACAGCTGCTGTGTCACTGGCCTGGTTATTTGTAGCTGTGCTGTTTGATGCACTCATGTCCAAGGGCACCTGACCAGTCCTCTCTACATAGAAGAGGATGTAGGCTTTGGCCTTCCTCACTGTATCCTCATTGGTCAGAGTCACTGTGCTGTCGTTGAAGTGGTACCAGTGGCCCTCATGGCTGCCATATGCTGTATAATGCCCTGATCCAACCCTGTGAACACAGACACACATCACATTCTGCTGCCTGCTTTCATACAAGACTGAATCAAGAGGGACAAATGCAGCTTGACAACATAGCAGCAGTGCAACATTGCCACCTAGAGGCCAAAGACAGAAGCACTTTGATTCTCAGCATATCTAAATGTGTTTTCAAGGACTCGCAGCCTAATGCCTTTAAGTATTTAGTGGCTACATGAATTTTTAAACTGCAGCTGTCCACAAAGCTTTCAAAATTGGATCTGAACCGATTATACAGTAATTGGATGGCTGACACTCAACCACTGAACTCAAAGCTGTCAGATGATAATGTATAGATCCACAGCTCGGTCTTGATTGTACAGCTCCGGAAAAAATTAAGAGACCACTCCAAAATTATTAGTTTCTCTGATTTTGCTATTTATAGGTATATGTTTGAGTAAAATGAACATTTTTGTTTTGTTCTATAAACTACTGACAACATAACTCCCAAATTCCAAATACAAATATTTTCATTTAGAGCATTTATTTGAAGAAAATGAAAAATGGTCAAAATACCAAAAAAGGTCCAGTGTTTTCAGACCTCAAATGATGCAAAAAAAAAAAAAAAAAACAAGTTCATATTCATTTTTAAACAACACATTACTAATGTTTTAACTTAGGAAGTGTTCAGAAATCAATATTTGGTGGAATAACCCTGATTTACAATCACAGCTTTCATGTGTCTTGGCATGCTCTCCACCAGTCTTT
>VUQI01017526.1:10928-23839 GCA_015106735.1 Paratilapia polleni
CCTGTAAAAAAAAAAAATGGAATAAAAAAAAAAAAAAAAAGAAAAGAAAAAGAAACATATTTTTGTGACGTGTATATATGTAAATAGTACATTTAAAGATCCTTTAAAGAATAGCTGAGCATTTGTGGGATTTCCTGCTTGTTTTTAGTTGTAAATAAAAAAATTTCATAAAGGACTTTGTATGTTTATCTGTAAAGCTCAGTATATTTTTCAGACTTGATTGCTCTGTGATTGATATCTGCTTTCAGAGCCATTTTCCTGAAATGAAAGCTGCAGTTTGTTTTCTGTTTTAGTTTTTTCGTTTTGGCAGGCTACTGTTGAATGAATTGACTTGATGGATCATAACGCTGTTGAATTCTGGGTGCCTTCTTCCCTACAAGGGCTTAATGAACAAAATGTTAAAAGCATCCCAGTGTTCTTTTAATTTTAAAAACATTTTATTTTTTTGGCAGTGCAGTAGTTTGTAGGCTTTGAGTTTGTGTAATGTGTAAATGTATGTAAGATGCCATTGCTCTGTCATATGTTGCTGTTCTTTTATTAAAAAAAACTTCAGCATCCCATTTGTTTATGCTTGGGAAACATTTTTTAAAGTCTTGGCTTGTTGGCTGCTTTTAAGGTTTCATTGTTTTTGAATATCATTTAGTAGAAGTGACCACATATGCCCTAAAAACAATTGTATGAGATGAACTTTACCTCTTTTGTTGTTAAGTCACAAATGTTTCCATTATTCACACATTTAATTTGGAAATCTGTTTAGGGCTTCTTCATGAAACAATTTGGTGGTTTTGCCTCTTACATAAAGTCCCACAGATGCTGGAAAGAGCCAAAAAAGATTCCTGCTATCCTGTTCTCCACCAAAACGTGCACTTTTCACTACTTGCTGTGTGCTTCCCCCCATATGCACAATTATCTTCATAGGAAAGTTGAAGCATATCAAGATGTGTGGAGAGGTAAATATCTGTGCAGCTGTAACAAAGATGATATGCAAAGATAATATGAAGATTTGTTTTTCTTATAACTTGTGCCAGCACAGCTCAGTATTTTGACGGGAATGTTTTTCTAAGGCTTTCCATCTACAGCAGAAAGAAGGCAGCTTATGGTCTTTATTGTCTGTAAAAGCCTGGGGGTGCAAGTGGCCTGAAACATGAGGCAGTGGATCTATTGTAGCTTTTGCTTTCAAATCAGTGTTTTGATTGTCAGATAAAGAGAACGGTCAGTACTTTTCTTTGTTTCTCTTTCTTATCTATTAGTCCTTGAACAGTTTGAGAGTCCTTGCAGGGCTGTTCATGCTGTGGTAACATAACACACATACACCACTGTTACTGAAACTTACTGCTCAGAGGATCAAATATCAGAATATTAAATTGACTACCCATAGATCTCTGTTTGCACTCTCCTAACATTTGGAGAACTCAGAACGGAGTGAAATCATTTATACACTGCTTAAAAAATTAAGGAAACTTTCTGGACATCAGTCTGTCCAGTTAGGAAGCATAAACCATAGTGAATCCCTTTCACCTGCTTTGGTGCAAATGAAAGAGACAACCACTAAAAAGGGAACAGTTTTGCAGGTGATGGCCACAGACCATTGCTCTGTCCTTATCCCTCCTGACTGATTTTTCTCTAGCTTTGAGTTTTGCTAGTGTCCTTGTCACTACTAGTAGTGTGAGGTGGTACCTGCAGCCCATTTAGGTTGCACAGGTAGTCCAGCTTCTACAGGAAGGCACATCCATACGTGCTATCACAAGAAGGTTTGCTGTGTCTCCCAGCATTGTTTCACAGAGTGTGGAAGAGATACAAGGAGAGCTGAACAGGGCCGTAGAAGGGCATCGACCCAGCAGCAGAGGGTAGCATGAGGGCCTGATGTCCGTTAGTGGGACCAGTGCTCACCATGCAACTTGATTGGGATTCACCAAGGATATGTCTCTCCAGACCATCACTGACCCACTTACCAAACCAGTCATGCTGGGTGATGTTTCAGGCAGTATAACGTTAGCCAAGGCGTCAGCATATTCTTTCACATCTATCTCATGAGCTCAGTGTGAACCTGCTATCCTTTGTGAAGAGAACGGGGCACCAGACACAGACCTGCCAGTTCTGGTGTTCTCTGGCGAACGCCAGTCGAGCTGCACAGTGCGGGGCCACTAAAGGATGTCGGGACCTCATGCCAACCTCATGGAGTCTGTTTCTGACAGTTTAGTTGGAAACATGCATATGAGTAGCCGCTGGAGGTCATTTTGTGGGGCTCTGGCAGTGCTCATCCTGTTCCTCCTCACACAAAGGAGCAGCTGCCGGTCTTGCTGCTGGGTTGATGCCCTTCTATGGCCCTGTCCAGTAGTGTATGTTTCCTTATTTTCTGTTATATCTGCTGTTACAATTGTGGATGCTCATATTAAACATGGCTAAAACTTTAAATAAGGAGGTCAGCATATGTACATATAACCCAATATAACCCAAAAGCTCAGGCTTCAGACTGCTTTGAGCGCTCGATTTTCGGCGATGGATCAATGAGAGCGAATATCTCTAATATTGTCATTTCAGGCACAGAGCTCCGGCTGTGAGCAAAGCACCCCCATGCAGCTGCTGTTATGATTGTGAGGGGCTGCCAATCAGGGAAAAGCTCGCTTAAAAGGACCTGAAATGGTTTGTTTCACGCTGTGGATGAACTGAGGAGCTGCAACAAGGCCCACTATGAGATAAATAAGGATTATTGTGATCATTATGCAAAGCTACTCTAGCAGAGTCTAAGAATGGAAAGATGGAGTTGGAGATGAGCATAATAGCTCCACTTTCATAACTGTATGTGTATTACAGTCATCCATTTTGTAGAATACTTGTCATCTGTCTGATTCATTGGAGTAGATGAAAGAATATATGAATTTCACAGAAATGTTGTTTTTATATATTTGTTCAGATAATCCCACAGGCTACTTTGTGTATAGTAGTACTTTGGACACAGGTTTAGTCATCAAACGAGTTGCATTTGATTAAATCAGTGCATTTATGTGCCAGTAGGGGCCTCTGTTGCACTCATATCAGAATATTTCATCATGTTACAGTAAACTGTGTGACGTCAGTAAATAGAAATTTCCCAATAACTCTTATTGCCTTTAATAAGACAAAAATAAAAATAGTGACTTTCCACTACTTCATCTCTACTTTTTAAAAATGAGTGTTCAATCTACAAATACAGCATTAGGATTTTAAAAGCTCACAAATTATTGCAACAGAGGAGAACTTCAAGAGGTCTTTTGTCTACCTGAACCTTGCACTTGTGAGCCATTTTCTACGTGTATATGCTTGTGCGTACTCACATGTGTCCCCTTGGAAAAAATTCAGTGTCTGGGGAGTTCAGTTGTCTTGGATGCAGTCTCAGTTCAGTTGTTTAGAGAGGCAGAGAGGAAAGGACCAACACCCGGCACAGAGAAAAACGACAGCCTTGCTTTGACCTCGGGTAAGCACAGATAATTGATCTAAAATGTTATTACTTCTAACAGTAAGTGTTTGTAAGGTGGAGAGGCAGCTAAACTGTTTCAGGGGCCTCTTTTTAAAAAAAAAGGAAAAAAAAAGCAGGAACAGGTGTGGTTTGCTGAATACAACAGGGAAATCATGAGAATACTGTACAAAAAACAACTGCTGTATTGTTTTGACATTAATCATGTCACCAATGTCCTTATTGTTAGGAGAAAGCAAATGTAAATGACTAACTTTTAACATGAGTGCAGATTTGTCAAGTGTAGTGTTTATGTTTTATGTATTTTTGTAAGAAATGTCATTCTTATTTGCAGGTGTACTCATAGATGGCCCACATGGCGTGCCTGGCAGCTCTGTGCCTGCTGCTGGTATTTCCACTGAGCAGCTCCCAGAGCACGCTGCAGTCTGAGCAGAAAATCAGTGCCCATAAGGCCCCGGGAGCACCTCCACCACCACCACCACCTCCACCACCACCACACATACGCAACCTACTCCAAAAGGAGGAAAACACTTACTTAAATGCAGTGCGGACATGTAAGTAAATAAACACTGTTGAAGAGAGCTATATATCCATTAATATCCATTCTGCAGATGTTGCAGACAGAAAGCATAGTGAGTTAAAAATTGGAAAGGTACCCCGTGAACCCAAATGCTCAAAGTAATTCAAAAGTTTAAGTTGTGTAAACTTAATATTTTAAAAAATGTCTTTTTTACTTAAATTGTTTAGGTTTCTGTGACATTTTGCTCATTTGTTACTTAAACTGGTTACTTTTTTATAAAGTTTTTTGCAGATTAAGTAAGCACTACTCAGTGTTAGATGTATATTTTTCAGTATGAGTGTTGCTACTGCACTCACCATGTTAATGCCTGTGGTGAGGGATAATAGGAAAGCATTGAGCAGTGAGCCCTGCCAGGCTGAGTAGAGTGTTATGCATGCAGTATTACACTGTACTAAATATGTTCAAGAACGACAGGAGGAAAGGGGAGTAAAAGCAATGACCAGCCGACACTTGTTTGTCAGCTTTAGTCTGCACTTTAATGCATTAATACTGCAGTGCTCTGAGTGGGTGTATGGAAAGTTCAATGTTTTCAGTAAGAGCTTACAGACTCCAGACTGATGCAATGCTCTGCTTGATCTGTGAAGTACACTTCAAGTTGTCTCCGCTGATGTTTTGTTAGGTAAAAATATTGCATGTTCTATTACAGGGTGAAGCTGCTTATGCTTTAATTTGAAACAAACAGGCTAACTAGTTCAGGCAACGTAGAAGAGTTTAAGTTAAGTTAATCTAATTGAAGAGGCGAATGAAAGTTAAGTCAAACCAACTGAAAATATCTGACTTATCTCGACTCTGACAGCTAAATGAGAGTGTTTATAATCAAACGGTACATGTAGAGGTTAATCAACAAATATGTAACTGTGAAAACATTTGACTTTTAAGTTTGGTAACTTATCTGGGTTTTTATAATATAGTTGCTTGAATTTGCATTGATTAATTTGGAGTTTCACTCCAGGATTTTTGTGTGAAAACATTGGCAATCTCTGTCATGTGTTTGTGCCTCTGCAGATGCCCATGTAGATAAAGATAACGCCAAAGTGGGTCTGTTCATTGCTGCAGCCATGGGAACCTTTGCTCTGATGGCTGCAGTGTACTGTATCTACAACAAGTTCTATACCAAACACCAGTACCTGCACACCCAGCTCAACAATGACCCAGGTAGTTTTTCATTGTTTCAGAATTAGAACCGTGTTCAGTATTATTCATTTGAACTGGAAGCAGAAATGATCATAACCTGGAACATTTCAAACTATACATGCAAGTGACAGTACAACAGAGAAAACTGAGAGACTGTCAACTAACAATACTTTTAAGCTGAAAAAAATCAACCCATACAGTTACATAATTAAGCTAAAAATTAAAATACCTACAGTACCGTGCAAAAGTCTCATATCTTTATATTTTGCTTTCAGAATTTCTTGTCATTTTTTAAAGTGTTCTTGAGCAATAGTTCTTCAGACTTTCTGAAGGTCTTTCAAAATTTTTCTTTGGACATTGGCTGCTTTTTCACTCAATTACAGTCCACTCCTTGTACCTGACCATTTTCAGAGGAATGGGTTGTTTTTTTGTTTGTTTGTTTGTTAAGCCACTTAATACTGACCTATGAATGCATCTGGCCCTTTAGTTGATCCATCTACTGTTTGCTGAAGCCTCCTCAGTAATGGTCTCAACTGAAGGGTGGCTGTCAAGCCATTTTCAAGGAAGGGAAACAGGAAGAAAAGGCTGAGGTATGCTAAAATACACAAGAACTGGACTGAAAACCCAACAGTTCTTATGGAGTGATGAATCCAAATTTGAAATTTTTGGTTCAAATTGTCATCAGTATGTACGGAGGAGGTAGAACAGTGAGTGTCTACAGCCATCTATAAAACACAGTGGAGGCTCTGTCATAGTTTGGGGCTGCATTTCACCCAGTGGTGTTGGAGATCTTCTCAAAAATGATGGAATTATGAACACAGAAAAGTACCTTCAGATTTAGATCCACCATGCAACACCATTTGGAAAGCATCTGATTGACATTTCCTCAGCATGACAATGATCCCAAACACACTGCCAATGCAGTAAAAGCATACCTGGATAGAAAAACACACATCGGAACACTATAGTCGTGGATTGGCCTCCCCAGAGCCCAGACTTTAACGTTATTGATCATCTTGACAGAGAACGGAACAAAAGGCAGCCAACATCCAAAGAAGATCTTTGAATGTTCTTCAAGAAGCCTGGAGAACTATTCCTGAAGACTGCTTTTCATGTACGTTTGCACATAAATTGCTGCACCTATTTCCCATTTTCCTAACAAAATATAATATAGCTCAAGACTTTTTCACAGTACTGTAGAGCTTCCTCATCAGCAGACAAAACAACTGTCTCAGTCATCTTTTCTGTCTCTTGGTACCAAAGCACTTCCTGCTTGCTGCCGTTCAGAAGCAAAGTGAAGCTTCAATGTATAGAAATACAAATGTGTAATTTATATCCAATAAACATCACTGATTGTGTCTGATTTTCTGCTGTTATGGGTCCTTGTGCTCAGTCCTTACTCTCCTATGAGTTCAAATCTAAAAAACTTTTTTATTTAAAGAAAACTTATTAAAGTTTCTCCTACGTTCTGTCTGCAGACTCAGACCCCATGGACCCTCCCCCCGTGTTCTTTCACGCCTCTGTTGGTTCCAGTGCAATGGACATGCGGAAAGCTGGTTATGGCTCTCTCTCTGACACTCCATCCATAATTTCCGTCCCTCCCAGTCTATCCCCTCCTCCGTCTGCTATGCCTTTGCCTGCCCTCTTCCTCTCCTCTCGCTCTCTGAGAACTATATCAGCTAAGGATCTAGAGAAGAGCTACATATGACATTAAATGCTTAGGTAGCAGTTTCAGGTTTTTGGATGATGGTAAGGGAGAAGTTGCAGTTATTTGAGTGTTTGTGTTGTTTTTTGTACACATACCAGACCACCTTTTAATTTTACTGAAAGTAAAAGTAAAAGTAGGAAAATTAAGAGGAAACGAAGGCACATTTTAGCGATATAATATACAGCACTTTCACACCTGGCTCTGTTATTGTTGTTAATCATGACTTCTTTCCTTTACCCTCACTGCCCACAATATATATGAACTGTAGTCACTTGTGTCGTTTGTTTATCAGATACATTAAATTAGGTTGTTCCTGCACCTTGTCAAAGATACACCACCTTCTAATTAGAAAATAAACTCTCCAATGATAAAAGTATGTCTCCCTGATTTCTGCTTTTGCGATCAGTGATTACAGTCCCATTGATTACTTCATGAGTTGTAATGCAGGTTTAACTAATAACTTAAGCAAAGGACACTTAAAAGGTAGCATTTAATCTGTGTATGTTAAAGGACATCCACATTCTCAGATTGAGAAAGGTGTTTTTGCCTCTTTAGATCAGCCTTAATTACTGCTTTTGATATGACACCCCATGACTGTGACATTTCAGGATTAAGAAAACCAGACTAATTTGAAGGGACTTTTATCAAGGTCCATTTTCCCAGCAGATATTCTGACTTTATTTAAAAATTAAAGATGGTTCTTTTCTGTTCCAGTGTCCCTGTAAAGTGTGACAGTAAGTTTGCATTAAAAAAAAAAAAATAGCTGAATGGAATCTGTCCTTATTATTTACAGCTTGTGTGCTTTTCCTACTGAGATATGACAAAATGCATTTGGTAAAAAGGTTGAATTAATTTCGCATTTATGAGGCCTTATATTTGATGAATAAGAACATGTACAGTTAGGTCCACATAAGGTCCACTCAAGTGAAGGAGGCCATCATTAGGCTGAAAAAACGAAATAACCAAATAGGCAGCAAAATCTTTAAGTGTGGCCAAATCAACAATCTGGCACGTTCTTAAAAAGAATGAATGCACTGACCAGCTCAGCAACACCAAATAACCTGAAAGACCACAGAAGACAACTAAAGTGGATGATCACAGAAATATTTCCATGGTTAACAACAAAACCCTTCTACTGCAGCCAAGTCAGGAAAACTCTTGAGGAGGTAGGCGTATCATTGTCAAAGTCCTCAATCAAGAGACACCTTTATGAACTGAAAACAAAGGGTTTACAATAAGGTGCAAACCATTGGTTATACTCAAGAACAAGAAGACCAGATTAGACTTTGACAGGAAATATCAAAAAGAGCCTGCACAGTTCTGAAAAAAAAAACTCTTTAGACAGATGAAACCAAAATTAACTTGTACCAGAATGATGGGAAAAGTATGACGAAGGAGAGAAACAGCTCATGATCCAAAGCTTAGTGGAGGCATGGGCATGTATGGCTGCCAGTGGAACCAGGCCATTAGTGTTTACTGATGATGTGACTGCTGATAGAAATAGCAGGATGAATTGTTATATACTCTCTGCTCAGATTCAGACAAATGCTGCAAAACTGATCAGATGGCTTCACAGTGCAAAAGGATTATCACCCAAAGCATACTACAAAAGCAACCCAAGAATTAATCAAGGCAAAGAAATGGTCATGAACCTGCTTGTCAGTCAATTAATAATAATTACGTCTGAGCCTCTGAAAATGGGCGACTGTGTATAAAAATGGCTGTAATCCCTAAAGCTGAAAGTCTGCATTTCAATCACATCTTGATTGTTTGATTTAAATTCTACTGTGGTGGTGTACAGAGGTACATATAATGACTGCAATATAATATACAGTTACATTTGCCCGTTTTTTTTATGCAATTTAGGGCATTTCTACATAAGATGTGCCAAGGAAACACATTTGTTGACGTCTTCTGCAAAGAAAAAGCAGCTGGCCATTCATATCCGTTTTGTTTGGCTTCATAAGTCAGATGTTCCAAATAACTGTTATATGTAAAGGTATTATGCAGTTTTCACACCCACATCTAAGTGCTTGCCTTGCAGTAACTAACACAGCAGCTTTGCCCCTGCCGTTGTTGGTATGATGCAGGAAATGCAAAGATTAAGGCACAGCCAATACTTATAATAATAGCTCCTTCTATCATCTTGTGTTTATTTTTAGTCCTTTTAAAAATACTTTCTCGTCACAAAGGCGTAAAAACCGCAGTCCAATCCACAATCAATACAGTATCCTGTGAAGAACCTGCACGCCCGCCCCGTCTTACATTTACCTGGAAACTCTATTAATATTCTTGGTGGGACAGTGTTTACACTAACTCTCCATTCAAGGCTTGTGCGGTCCAAGAATAGCCGCGGCTTGAATAGTCAGTGCTTAAAACAAAGAAGGAAGTGCCATGCTACCTTCCACTCACTACACACACTTGGAGAGATTAGCGCACAGGCATCAGTAATCTGTTTTCAGGACCATGGCCAGAGACAACGTTTGGCCATGAATCCTGTCGAAAGTTGCCTAGGACTCTCTGTGAACCTTTACGGACACCAAACAGTGTGACGAAGTTTGTTTGGACATCAAGGTATCCGGAAAAGTGGGGCTTGAAGATGCGTATTCGGTTGGTTTTATACAAAGGGAGCTGAAGTAGCCTCAGTCAAATCTCGGGACAGTCTGTCGCTGATTACAAATCTCGTTTCACATGAAACTGTGAGTTAAGAAGCTTGGTGACCAAATGAAACAGTTTTTTAAATGTGAATAAGAAACAAGAAGCGGGGGAGCAGAGGAGAAGGCTGTGCGCTCAGTCGGGAGTGCGCAAAGACTGCACTTTCGTCCGGTCCTGGAGACGCGAGGATGGAGGTCCGGCCGGACAGGTTTAAGGCCGTGGCAGCCAAGACTCTCGGGAAAATATACGGGTATGTAAAATCAACACGGGGAACCGAGCAGAAACATCTACTGGATGTCTTTTAACGTCAAAAAGAAAATTTGTCTTTAGCAGTTAAGCTGGACACTTGAATGGAAGATATTTCTTATTGCTGTTAAAAGATGGTCAATTAGTCTATAAGTACCTACGTTAAGAAGATAAAAAGAAAATAAAAGAAAAGTCCAGAGGCCTGAATAACCTGGAAACGTTTGTCTGCTTCCCAATCTTGACTTTGTATGGCATTGCAGACTTATGATAGCGGACAAAAGCATTTCTCTGAAACCTAAATTTAATCTTCAAACTCTCTTCAAACTCTCTTTTATAAGCCATGTTTATCAAGAAAACAAACAAAAAAACAAAACAGAATGAAGATTCATTTTGGGCTCAAGCTGTCCTCTCAGTGTAAGATGAAGCGTTGGATCGATAATTGGATCCATTTCTTCCAAGCTTTTCTGCCGTGCTGTTACACTGTCACATTACAGAAGCCCTGTGTGGGGGTCTATCGGGAATTTTATGACAGAATAATCAAACACTGTGTTTCACTTTCTACCCTGTTTAGAAATTAGACGAAATTTCTCTTCCAAAATGTGTGTTCAGTGTAAAGCAGGCCTAAGAGGCCGGTCATCTCACACCTGTCATTAGTGGACAGTGACCTTAGGAAGACTGTCATTAACAATCACTGGGGGCTACAACTTTTGTTTGAACATATAGCATAACGTGTTATTTTACTGTGAATTCTTTTGAACACTTCCATGCTTCCATGGGCCTATAGCGCTAGTGCACACAATTCTGTTGTCACGACTTGCCAAAAAAAAAAAAGAAAAAGGTGGCTCTCCTAAGAAAAAATGTGTAAATTAGTCAGGAACCTGGCCATTCCGAAAGCAAGAAAGGTATTGGTGGACTCCCATTTCTTTCTCTCGGGATTTGATGGAGCGTCTAAACACTTAAATCCTCTCCAGAAATAGCCTCTCCTCGTCCAAGCTGTCGGCACACGTAAATCCCGGCAGGGCGTACACCTTGGCCACCTCTCTCGTCTCATAAGTAGCCCGATAGCTTGTCATCTTGTCCCTTCCCCCCTGACAGTCAGGATTAGGCCACTCGTCCTGCGGCAGAGAGCGCAGGTCGTTTCCCTGGAGCGCACACGCTCTCACGTGCTCCTTTGGTAGCTGGCTGCTTTGCGTAAAAGGCGCACAGGCCTGCTCGGCGGGTCCTGTTCTCTGCACGCGACATCATCACTTTACATTCGGATTATAAATGATTAAAGCTATAGCCTGTTTTATTATAAAAGCTTCAGAATTTTGTGTCCTTCTCAAGCGTTTTTTAAACTGATGGTAATTTTTGCAATCATGCGATTGTCGCGATTTCAGTCAGTGATCGTAGAAGACAGTTGTCACTTGTCGAATTTAACTCAAATCTCTTGCTTATCTCAAATGTTACTTGAAAAATAACAAAGTGTTTTATAATTAATACTTTTGTCCCAGACTGGCATGTGAGGAGAGTATTGCTACTAAAAAACTTTGTTGAAGTCATGCTTTGCCATATTTGGCTTATAAAAGGTTTTCACAGTTCAATTCAATGTTGCAAATTATATCCAAAATGCACCTTTTTTGTGTTGTTACAGTAGTTGTAACAGCCTGCAGTGGATATCAGTTTATGTTAGGAGACTGAGCTCAGTGAGTTCTTACTTATGTCATGAAGCTTTTTCAGCCTGTCTATACCAGATATTCAACTCTCTTATCCAATCAATTATTCCAAGCTGTCCAAGCTGTTGGACTGCCCTTCATTTGTCCTTGATGTATGAATTAAGAGATTAACCCACACATAGAACCAGGTAGAGTCATTTAGTAGAACAGGAAATGTGAATTCAACTATTTTATATTATCAAGATTCAAAACTCTGCTTGTTTCAGATTGAGTTAAATTGCTCCACAGCAACAATTTGACCCAGGCTTTTCCTCGTAGTGTGACGGGAGCAATTGGGAGAAGGTCAGGTAGCTTGTAAGGATTACAACGGATTTTCGTTAATGCAGGGTCAGTCATGAAAAGTCACTGCAACTGATGCAGTATAAAATATAAAATAAGGTGGCCCTTTATAATAAAGTCCTTGATTTATAGTATAATTTGTCAACATTTACCATAATTACTCTAGGACTAGGGTGTAATTTTCAGTATCTAAAAATACTAACTGGTACTAAATGGTTCCAAATGATTTTTAAAATCTCAGTACAGCAGAACAAGGAGGTTTTAAAGGAAAGGAGAAATAAATTTTACTGTATGTATTTGGAAGTGGTGAGTACCTTTAGATTATTTTAGAAGGAGAGCCAAATTATAATTATTTATTGTGTTTTCAGGTGGAGATAGCTTCTAACGAAATGAATGTGGTGTGCCCTCTTATTCCGAAGGGACAGCTCTGAAGTATACTACAGTTTGCACCCCAAAATAATGTGTAATTACAATGTAAGAAGGAGAGTTTGGGATACTCTATAATATAGCATCCACCCTTAACAATACTGTGTAATTACAATGTATGACTGGGAGGTTGGGCTGCACTATAATACAGCTCACACCCTTAATAATAATGTATAAAAGCTACCGAAAGAAGAAGAAGAAAAAGAAGATGATTGCAATGTAAGAGAAAGTTAGGATACTCTATAATACAGCCCATACCTTTAATAATACTGTGTAATTACAAAGTAAAAAGTGGAGGTAGGGCTACACTATAATACAGCCTCCACCCTTAACAAACAAGCAGTAATTAAACCATTACTTAAAAACCCTTCTCTTGACCCAGCTGTCTTAGCTAATTATAGTCCGATCTCTAACCTTCCTTTTATTTCTAAAATTCTTGAAAGAGTAGTTGCAAAACAGCTGACTGATCAGCTGCAGAGGAACAGTGTATTTGAAGAGTTTCAGTCAGGCTTCAGAATTCATCACAGTACAGAAACAGCTCTAGTGAAGGTTACTAATGACCTTCTTATGGCCTCTGACAGTGGACTCATCTCTGTGCTTGTCCTGTTGGACCTCAGTGCAGCATTCGATACCGTTGACCACAATATTTTACAGAGATTAGAACATACCTTGGGAATCAAAGAAATTGCATTACAGTGGTTTCAATCATATTTA
>VUQI01017538.1:2047-12379 GCA_015106735.1 Paratilapia polleni
GTGGAGCGCCCCCCCCCCCCCCCCCCCCCCAGTCTCACACCTTTATGGTATCAAATACTGGAAATCCCTGAGACATAATCACAATGTTCAGTAAATTAATACTCCCACGAAACCATATTCATGACAACCACATGGCTTGTGACCAATATTTTTTTTTCTTAACCACAAGAACTTGACCTTCTAATTCACAGATGCTGTCTGTAGCTTTGTATACTGAGTAGAGGGCTAGAGCCAGACCAAGCTCTTGACCATATTTTGGGTGTGGTGCCTTTAGAAAGATTTTTAATTGAATGACCTAAGAAATAAAGTAAAGTGAAATTGTGTTTTATTAGCGTGTTACTGAGCACTAACTAGCAGATATATGTGTGTCTATGCCTTATGCTGATTCACTTACCACTTATGCAGCTTGCTAGACTGCATAGACTATATATAAAAGATTGATGTAGCCACTGTGACATCACCTGTTTGTTTTTGGACTCAATTTTTAAAGCACCAATATTAGCATTTTGGACACCACAACCACCATGTTTGTTTGGGTTTTTTTTTTTTTTTTGGAGCCAGAAGTGAGCACATTTTGTTGAGAAGAACACTGCCTTGTCAGTTGAAACTAAATAAAACATTATTATAGCAAGCTGAAATGGAAGGAAAACTTTGAGATGTCAGTCCACTTGCTATTTCTGTGTTCCTTACACCCCTCAATCCCAGGAACACAACTTTACTTGCATTGGCACTCCTTAAACAGAAACAGTGACCAGAGGTCATTAAATGCCACACCAGTCTCAGTTATGGTAGCCCATTGCGAGCCACAATCAACACCACCCTCAGACAAGCAGACAAGAAAACACTTTTATTCACATCATAAATTAACAATAACAATGAGGGATGGACACAGCACAACTGCAATAGCTGTTATAACACTCTAACCTAACACATTGCCATCAACATGAACAGTCCCATGAGTCCTTGTACAACTGGCCCCTCCCCTCGGGCCGCTACAGTATATTATATAATATCATAAGGTTGCTATGAAGGGGGAAACTCTCCAGAGAGGCCAAAATTGTTTCTGTGCCAGGCTGTAGACATACTTTTTAATGTTGGGTGTTTTAACAATGCAGTCTATGGGGATTGACTCACTTTTGGAGCCAGCATCAAGAGGACACTAGTTGAACTGCAGCTTTTGGCACTTCCAAGCTGGCTTCATTTTTCAGCCCCAGATGCTAGTTTGCCTTGGCACTCCACATTCTGGCCTGAATGTGGTCACTTCAAAATGCATAGTTCACAGTCTATTGAAAACCTCCTTTCTTGGTGTTAATGTTCTCTTTTAAATCTCTGCAAGAAAGCTAATTATTTATTGTAAAATTTGAATTATTACTTCAAATTGGGAGAAAAATGTCTACAGAAGTGTCTCACTGAAGCTAATTTGTCACTTGCACACTGCACCAATCATCATCATTGAGCTTTGCAATGACATGAGAAAAGCTACAAGGGGAGCAGCTACTTTTGAGAAGGAGATAAGGTGCCAGAAAATGTACCAAACAGACATCAGACAAACAAACGCAAATAGATAGTGAGCAGATTCTGCATCCAACTGGCACCCACACAGACCCTGTACAGAAAACAGACAAGTCTCATGTATTTACAAAAGCAGTACAAATCTCTCAGCAAAGTATGTGCATCTTGGAGCAGTAAATAACTAACTGTAACAGGAATAAATAGTCATTTTTTTGAATACTTTTCTTGATTTAGTTTACCTAAAATCACTTCCTATTTCCAGAAATACTATTAAGCAGTAAAATCGCCAATATATCTTTGGTTCAGATGAAGCCAGAGTCTCTTAATCACCCACTCATTAATTCAGTCAGTACTTTGGTTCTCACATGAGTCCCACTCTCGACTGAGCCTCTGAGGGTCTAACCCACGAATAACTCCCTAACTTGGTCATTTCTCTGGCTGTGCCATATCTCATTTAACTGTTCTTTATTCGGTGTAATTACTCATTTCCTCTTAGTTTCTGGGTAACCACACTTAAAATTTCCCCTTATGTGGTTCACTGGCCACAGTCGACAAATAAAGCAGCTTCCAGGTTGCACAAAAGACCAAATAAGAAAATAAATATATGAACGAGGATATGAAACATTTGTGAACTTCACACCAGTTCACACCACAGACTGCACAGATGCTATTAGTCTACAAGGTGTACATGACGTTGCTCACCTGGTGCCTGTTTCTGGCTTCATGTGCATGTTTTAATGCAGCTAATTTATTATTCTAGAAACCTCTGATCCAGTAACCTGTCTCTCCAGCAATTTTCACTAAATGGCTTAAGATTTACCCAAAAGAGGTGCCTGTGAGAAGGAAAAATTTACTGCTGTGTGCTACATGTGAGAAACAACAAGTGTGTAAAATATCACAACTTGATTCTCCCCAAATTGTTTGGAGGTCATGTGTATAAAAGGCTTCTATCTCCTATGGCCAACAACTCATTGGCTTAAGTTACCATGAAGTCTGGAAACATGCAAAATGGTATCTGACATCTCTAAAATGCTCTAATAACATATGATGCATAGTTTGCTTAATCTGTATAACAAACAAAGTGTTAAAAGAAAGAAAAAAAAAGTTAGTTACTATGGGTAAGGTGTTACATAGCACTGTATTGCAGGTGCCTTTGCACAAATGAAACAATCTCTGTCAGATACTGACAGTTAAGTAAAAAATATTTCCAAAAGGTGCACACAAGCCAAGAAAAGCTAATATTTTATAAAAGGTATTAATTACTCTTGCATCTAGAATTAAACTGTCCAGTGTGTACCTTGCGTCTCGCCCTATGACAGCTGGGATAGCCTCCAGACCCCCCATGTCACTGAACTGGATAAGCAGGTCAGAAAATTGATGGCTGTATGGATGTATGGATGTCAAAATGACTAAATCTGCTTGTTATTTCTGTCTTTCCTTAAATTCACCACTAAAACCTTCTTTTTTTCTGCACAGAGCCTACTGCAAAATCACCCTCTACTGACCATGACCACATAAAACATATATCCCTCCTCCGGTATGACCCCAGCTGTGTTTACTGTCTGCTACTGTGTTTGATTCCCAGGACCTGTAGAGACAGGGGACCCTGGGAGAATCAACACACACAATCATACATTGCAGTTTGAAGGCCAGAACATTGAAGGCCAATTGATTGGTACTGGTGATGATAATAAAGTCTTTGTGCTCTCTCGAACAGCATACAACAGATTGTTTTGCAACACCCTCTGGGCATCAGCATAATGGAGAAAAAGAATCAAAGCCCATATCTTTATTAAAAATAAATATGTGAGTCAGCTTCAATTTCAGTTTTAGACTCAGTTTTAGAAAATGTGTCTGAGCAAATGAAATGAAAGGAGTGTTAAGATCCTGTGGCATCTTATTCAAATCAAATCAGAGTACATTTATTTATTCAGCACTTCCTAAAACAACAAAACTTGATGAAAGTGCTGTACATATTAATGTGTACACTAATGTTTGCCAGTGGGGGAGCAAACATTAGTTTGCGAGAGGTAGGCTATTCAAGAGCTTTGGAGCTATGTCCACAAAAGCACTGTTTCTCCCCCACTAGTTTCAGTCATGGAACAGTTAAATTTACTAATGGATGTAATATAAGGAGCTTTATTTATTATTGCACATTAAGTAGACATTTTTAATGCTTCCATCAAGATTGGTATTGTTTTTCCTAAGTATTAGTTTCACAAACTGCTTTGGGAAACAACAGAGACTGAACAAACATTGCAAGAAGTAGTAAGGTGGAAACAAACTGCCTGGGTTTTTCCATACATTTTGTACATAAACGATGCACAAAGCCTCTGTAATGTCACCCACTGGTTTTTGAACTATGCATTTTTGATGCTTCCAGTTTAGCTTCATGGCCATGGCCATCTTGATTTTCTGGAGCCAGAAATGACCATATTTAGGCCAGAATATGGAGTGCTAAGTTATCAGCTAACACTAAGTAGCAACTGGAGCTGAAAAATGAAGGTGAAGTTGAAGTGCTAGTGAAGTGAAGTTCCTCTAATGGCCACTATATTGCATGCAAAAGTGAATAAATTCACATAGTCTCTCATGTTAAAATACACAACTGCACAAAAGCATTAAAAAATCATGCTTACTCCCTTTATAACAACTGTACAAGTGAATTATTTTATTATTACTCATCCATTTGGATACTACTAAGGCTTAGATCAGTCGATGGCTGTGTGCAAAGCTTGACCTCCACTCATTCTGACTTACACACTGAACTGAACCTTTCTACTATTGTGATGTTTTTGGATCATTTAATTGAATTATTGGAGAAATAATATGGCTTCCTGTGTGGTACAGCCCATCTAAGAAGTTTGTGCTTTGGTTTTGGTGAGCGAAATTCTAGTACTTACTTATGTTACTTAGCACTAATTAGCAGACATGTGCATCTGTGCATTGCACCTGTACAATTAATAGATGCAGCATGCTATTGCTAATTAGCATTCCACATTCTCCTCCAAATGTGGTAACAATTGTGTGTAAAAATCTATCGCAAATGAGTGTCGTCACAGTGGCTATGTCCATCTTTTATATACAGTTTATTACAGAAGTGGTAAACACAAAGTTCAGTTCAATGTAAATTATTACTTTAACTGATTCACAATGAGCAAAATAATGTGATTCTTCTCGTAAGAAAGCAAAATAACTATTTCTATATCTCTTTTCTAGTTTTGTTTACCACTCAAAGCACTTTCAGTGCAAGCCACATTTACATAGTGCTTTGTCACAGTATATAAGCAGCGCTTTTCCTATCACACATTTAGACGTGTGTTCTGGAGGATCCCATGTTGCTTATTCTACATGCACAGTTGACAAAGGACTCCAAAAGAACATTTAATAACGACTGATTTTTTTTCTCCAAGTGAATCTGGTTGTGGCAGTTTTCATTTACTGTAATCTGTCACAGTTTTAAACCTTGAATTGGCCAGGCCTTAAAGCTAAAACTACAACTTTAGTGTGGCTTGTTGAAGAAAGTGAGCTTCTGTTGTACAACATCATGCACATGAACCTACTGTAGGTCAGGGTCTGCTATTTCAGCAACATGGGAAAACTATAAAAAACAGCTGACTAGAAGAATATCTGAAAAAGTGGAGGGGTCTTAAAGAACAAAGAAAGGACTAAAGGAGGGGGAAGAACAAAGAGACTATTTAATTACTGAGACAGATGGCACTAAATGGCTCATATTAACCATTAACCAATCACAGAGGTTCAACAAATGAGGTAAGTGGTTAGGTCACTACCTGTAACCTTTGAATTTAATCTCTGTGGCTGAGTGATTTAGAGGTGAGGTGGTGTTCTCTGAAACCATGTGGGACTGTGTGTTTGCATAAGTGCCAGCAAGTGTACGTGCATGCATATGAGGTCACCTTTATAATAAGGATGCATTGCATTACATCCCTATAAAGGTTACATTACATATTAACAAGACACCACTTATCCGATATGTATAAATCCTTTATTAACATAAAATTACATAGAAGAAAAAGTTTAATAATGAGGATATTAAAGACAGATATATTGTTGACGTCGATATGTGCAGTACGTTCACAGTGCTCAGCAGAACAGAGAAACCCAACCACTGCCAGAGGAGCATTATGAACAATGTCTGCACATAGAGACCGAGTGTCACCTTGGACAATTTAAAAGGTATGTTTCCTTACTCAGCCACACACACACACATAAACACACTCTTACATAAAGACAATAGGACATAGGAGACGCCACCAGTGCATTAGTTTGTCTGTGACCAAGATGGTCATTATTAGAATAGTTGCTGTTGATGCAGACCTTCATTTAAACCTGGCTAATGGCTCACTGTCGCATGCACACACCCACATACACACTCACTTACATGCCGATAATTATACATTCCAGGGACACATTATCTCCATTTAACAGGTCTCCATGCCGGAATGTCTCCACTCGCCCATCTCTTCTCGCTCGGATTACTACATCTCTTGTTATTGCCACATGGTCACTGCTTCAGTCGCTCAGGCGGCTTGACATCCTTGGATGACTGGAGGTGATCAAACATAGACATTCTTGTACAACATACTGCACTTTAAAATGTCAGGCCCTAATTAAATTCATTATCTCAACCCTTAACTCTAACCTTACATCACCTTTGATGTACCTAAGGTATAAACTATTTTTGGGGACATTATCTTGTTGTTCACTCCAATGTTTGTGATGAATCTTAAACATACTAGGCTGTGTCTGAAACATTTCATTGTTCAGTATATAGTTCACCGCATAGTCTTAAAGGGAATCTACTGTGCTTGTTTCCAACTTCATATTTTTATTCTTGGACTCTATTAGAGTGGCTTTGCATGATTCCTTTGAGGGGGGGTCATTTCCTGTTTTATTTTATATTTAAATTCTTAGCCTCTTTACACAGTTGTCAGTTAACTTCCTGTCTTTGTTTGTGTTCCCTCCTTGGGATACAATCAAATAGTCCCAAAAAGTACCCCCTACCTCCTTTTCCTGATCACTTTTCCTTGACCTGGGTGGAAAACGTCATAAGGTCAAGGAAAGGTGTGAAGGAGAATCTATAAGGACTCAGGAAACATGGTGCTCAGAGAATCCAACACTAGACTCCTTACAAATGTGATGGCAGAAGTCTGTCATATTGATTCTACAATGTCACTACAAAATGCACATCTTACCAAACCCCTTACCATATCTCGTTTTCTTCCTGCAGGTCCTATAAAAGAGAACAATTGGTGAAACTTATCACTTCATTATAAAGGTTTGAACTGTAAAGAAAAAGGAACCTGACCTGAACTAAAAAAATAATTAATGATAACCCTAAAGTCTGATGATCAATAATGAACATTACCAATGCAAACTGAACTACAGTGAACCTTAAACGCACTTTAATCAGTTAATATAGCTCATAATCTGGATTTAGAGATTTTATGTAAACCTATGTTCTCCATGCAAGACAACATTTCATAAAGAAGCAGATTTTATTACAGCAGCGCAATGTTCATAGCTCACTTGTGGGTTTAACAGGCTGTTGTTGAAAATTCTAAACATATCAGTAAGTTATGGCATGAAATGGAAAATGCACTTATAGTTAACATTTACATGATCTCACTTTGTCAGTTATGTTGATCACTGTCATGAACAGTCGGGGGACCTTCACCGTGAATTGTGTGATGCTCCAGTGTATCCTCTGCTAAAGGAGGTAATAAAGGAAGCACTGAAGCATCTTTCTTAGTATTTAGAAAATTCAACCAGCTCTTATTATGGCTGCCAAGCAGATATTCCCAGGTCACTTCACTCAGTTAAGAACCTTCCTTAGCAAAATTGGCTATTTGACCACCCCCAGGTATCTGTATGGCCTGCTCTAATCAGTTTCACCTGTGTTGTATTAATTTCAATGTTTCCAATTAGCCATTCACCCACCTCAGTATATATACCTCATGTGTAGCACTCCCAAGTGGCCTGATTGTCTTGTAGTCTTGTTCGTTTTGTGACGCCTTAAGCCATGTTTAATATAAGCATTCACCATTGTAACACATACATATGACAGAAATAAGGAAAAACACAATAGGTACTCTTTAAATCCTACATTGTATTATAGTGGACTCAAATAATACAATGCATAAATCGCCAAATGAGCACAACCATCATGATGTGGCTAAAAGGAGATAAAAGGAAATTTTATATTGCAGGCAGATGAAAGGAATGGCAATTGTCTGATACCGTCCTCTGATTCTGCTGTCTGATATCATACAGTAACAATCCTTTGCAAGTAGTATTCAAAAGTAAAGGATGCAGTTATTTTGTTGGGTCAAAGCAGCCCTCTAGCAGGAACCCAGCAATGAAATGTCTTTAGGGGCTTTAATTATCTGCAGAAAATAAAAAAGTTACTATAATATAGCTGTCATCATATTTGTTTAATAAAACTAAAACATAAAAAATGAGAATGTCAGTGATGTAATAGCTCATCCAGCTCCTGATCCATCACAGTTCACTTTGTTGTAATGTGTGAAGTACAGAAAGAAAGTGATGAGTTTTCTTTTCATTGATTGAATGTATTGCACTAATGAGAATTAAAATCTACTCAGAATGAAAAAGGTGACCTTGACCTTGAGCACAATTTGGGTGAAAACCCATTACGTGATCATTGTGTGTAAGTTTCCATAAATTCTGACCAATACTGTATGAGGAGCTATCTCTTCTTTTTCCAACCTGTTTATCCCATTCATCACTGAGCTTAATTTAACATCACTATGAGATTTTCACCATTTTCTCAAACTCTTTAACTTTAGCTTCTGAGAATTAGCCTTACTCTCATCTCATCCTGATCCCAGTTTAAGATCTTAAAATGCTCTTTTTTCTTTTCTTGCTGCAATAATCTTCATTTGTCTAAAATAATCAATACTTTTAAGAAAATCTGACCGGTTTATAAATGATCCTGCACAATATCTGAAATCTGTCTCAGTGACTCTGTCTCAGTGTTTCTCAACTATTCTGGATACTTTGTTTTAATAATCCCTTGAAAACCCATTTTTAGCAGCAGAATTTCCTCTGGGAATCCACACTCCTCCAAATCTCAATTTTTTTCATCTTATTTTTTTCATCCTCATTGTTTCATTTGTACACAAACCAAAAACAATTAATGGCTTTAAAATGAGTTAAATGCTGTAACTGTTTTTATTCTGAAGTACAGCTGGCTGCAGTGAATGTGCCTGAAAACTGTCATCACCTTCAGGTTGCCAGCCAATTGGCACACCTTGCCTGGATAAACTGTTATTTGTGAAGAAATAGTTCCAGGAACTCCCTCTAAAGCCACAAATTGTTGTTTTCTTTCATTTCTGTTTGTGTACAAATTAAACAAATTAGGTGCAATGTGGTATTTAGCAATCTTTGCTCAATATTTACAGACAGATATGAGTGTGGTATCAACTCAGAAGGTACCATCACAAAGTGGCCATGAAAACACCTGTTTCACATTTGGCAACTCTCACCTTCAAGGTGGTCTTTTTGTGCACCTCTGGGGTGCTCCTCCTATATTCAGATCACTCTGTGGAAAATTCCCTTGTGACCACTTGAACTGTGTGCTGCAGTTTCAGGTGATACGAGCTGGGTCTCAACCCAGAGACCAGACTTCAGACTTTCACTTTCAGGGTTATCTTGTCAGTGCTGAGTGTTACTATGTTGTCCTGAGACAACTAAAGTAGAACGACTGGCAGAAACAATTCAGCGCACTGAAAACACAAAAGTTTTTGGCCACTCCAAAACAATATTTGCTCACCACCCACCTTACTCACCTACTCAACTAGTTTACCTCCTTGTGACTTCATTTTTCTTCATCAAAATGAAAATCAGGTTGACATTTGTTGGAACACCAGAGGAGATCCAGCGTACATCGCAGAGGCACAAGCGGACTTCAACAGGGCAACCTAAATAGCAGCCCCATTAAAAGCAATCCAGAGATACATGAAAAGATGACTCTGAGGGGGAGATCAGCCAATTTTAAACGAGTAATGTCTTTTTATTTTTATGGGTGTCCCAGAACTTTGTGATTGTACCACACTTCCAATTTTTCCCAGTAAAAAAATAAAATGTTAATTTTATTTTTATTCTGAACTATTCTAAACCAATCCAAGCCCAAAACTCAAGGCTGAAGTAATAACTAACAAACATTCCTCACAATGTGTTTTACAGACATCTGCTCTTAAGTGACACTTATACACAGTAGACATCTCAGCTCCTCTGTGCTGCATTTTATCATCAGCCAACATTAAAGTCTGTCAGAGTTGTTAACGGACCAATTCCATTTCAAGCATCCCTGACAACCGAAAAACTCCAACTCATCACACACATGAATCCATATGTAACATGTGCGTGCACACACACACACACACAGACACTCGCTTCATGAACACCAATTCACATATATACTGTAGATACACATCAATTGCCCGCCTTACGTCTTTCTGTTTACAAGGGCTTGTCCTTTTTCATGTCCACTTTGAGATCATAACTCCACCCTCCACTCTCCCCCACTCCTCCCTGCCTGCAGAGCCTCCACAAATGAGATAAGAGCACTAATGTGATTGCGAGAGAGAGAGTCAGAGAGAGACAGAGATAGAGAGAGAGAGTTTCTAATTTAATAGAAACTCCATCAGGCTAATGGAATTGTGGATTGACCGCCCAGCCTCCTACACACACACACACACACACACACACACACACACACACACAGTCATTTACTCGTCACTGTATTGTACCTTCTGAGCGTGGGAACCTATTAGCATT
>VUQI01017539.1:6318-16937 GCA_015106735.1 Paratilapia polleni
AAAAGAGAAGAAGAGAAAAAAAAAAAAAAAAAAAAAAAAAAAAAAAGATGTCCCAGTGGGTACTAGAGATCAGTTCAGGTTGATTAAACACCTTCCTTGGGGATCAAATAAAATGAACCGGGTAAAGAGTCTTGTCATTTTATGATTATTCCAATTATGTACAGATGCTGCATCAACGCATGTTGTCAAACAGCTTGAGTTTAATTTAATCTTCTGATATAGGCTTTCCACTCTCCATGCCTTCTACACAACATCCAAATATATTTCAGTCACTCCTTATATTTCTGTGACACTTTGATAAAAGCACTGTGCCTGCCTCTGTTCATATTTCCATTCTTGTCACTGTGCCTGCGTTTCTGGGTTGACACGATCCTGGAAGATGTACAGATTGTTGGTGGCTGCTATGGCAATTATATTCTCAGCTGGGTGCCAAGCCATGTGCAGGATTTTCTTGGTGAAGTCCAGGCTATCAACGCCCACATCGCCTCTGCGACGTTTACCGCCAGTATACACATGGCGGGTTCGCAGGACAGCCCGAGGCTTGCTGCTCTCTCGCCATGCCTCCAAGGTTACACCTCGGCCTGTCTCCCTGTCGAACATCCGGAAGAAGCTGTTGTACGCCCCTGTCATAATCACGCTGGATAGTGGAGGAAGAATCGAAAGGAGAAAGAGAGTGAAGGGCAAGAGAAAGAAGTGATGTTTATGGTAGGGTGAGGAGGAGGAAAAAGAGGAAAAACAAACTGAATGCAAGAGGATTGATTTGATGTCTGCAAAGCTTGTCTCTGGGATTGATTTAAATGTCGGATAATGGAAGAGGCAGGGCATTTAGGAAATCACTGTAAGCAGGAACACACTGACACAACGATCTGTGTTTGCTTTCAAATCTACTTAAATATACTCTACTTTGTCTGTCCCCTGCTGCCTCTTACCTGTCTGAGCTGTTCCAAACACACTCAAACTTGTCAAAGATGCAGTCGTTTTCGTAAAGGGAACACAGCTTACTCCTTAGGTATTCATGGACCTGGGGATGATGCAAACAGTCAGCTTAAGTCTCTGGGTAGATTTAGGATTATTCTTTCGGGTTGCTCACATTCTAGCATCTTCATCTGCTTTCTTGTACTCTCCGCTCATGTATAATAAACAGGGTTTTAACATGCATTTTACATGTGTTTCCAGCTTAAGGTTATTTCAGTTGATGTCCACTGGTAGATTAATATTTTCATCTATACACTGTCAGCAAAAGCTAAAAAGAGCCCTCCACATTTTTTAAGGGATCAAGTTGATGCCCCCGAATAACACTGATTAATTGAATGAATCTAATAAATAATGGATAAATAAAAAGTAGACATATTTTATTTTGAAAAACATTAAGTTTTAATAATTGCTGCGGACAGATTTTGTCAAACAAATATCTGAAAAAATTGCTAAGTAGTAATCTCACAACTAAAATGATCGTATTTTAACATTTTCAAGGCAGATATGACTGAAAACAAAAAGAAGTAGGGAAGAATTTCTACACTACCTGATACGTCTCCACTGGGCCTTTATCCATATTAATATCCCACACCTTAGCGGTGAGGTAGTCTCTGGTCAGCAGGTAACGTCCGCTATGGCTGAACTTAACATCCGACACAGAGGAAATAATCTCTGAGAAGAAGGAGCGATTCCCTGGATCCTCAGGCTCCTCAAAAACTGATTAGACACAGAGAGGTTTTAATCAGTATTTACAAATATAATTACCTTGTTTTTGTGAGACTGGAATTCCTTATGAGCAGTTCTTAATAAACTTTGTAATCTTTAAAACATCCTCACGTTTGGTATGTTTGTCACAGAGAGCTGAGGCTCTCATGTCACAGAGGCGCAGTGTTCCTTTGCTGCTGCTGTACACAAACAAGTGGCAGTGCTGAGGGTGGAACTCTGCTGCTGTTATGACCTCCGTCAGATCCTCCATGTTTGCTGGTTTGATGTCTACAATATCTGAGAAGTAGGTCCATCAAGGAACAAACAGCATAGACGTTAAACGCCACATAAATCTGGCAAGTGAGGTTTCGACAACAGTTGCACAAAATATTCGTGTTTTGTCACAGTGAGGCACCCGACATGTGAACAAATCATTTATATGCATTTATGCAGTCTTTTTACTTTTAGATGATCTGCATCCTCACACCTAAATTCATAAAAACATCCCTAAAAAATGCACCCCTCCAATCCCCAGTATGCATGCACATGCTGTTCCTCTCTCTGTTCTATTTGTGGTAGTCCTGTGTGGCTCAGAAGAAAGTGTACTGCTGTGTGAATTATTTAAACTCGTCTTCCATAGATGCCTCTACGATTTTCTAGGTCAGCTTCCATTTGAATGGGGAAACCACCACATGCAGCCAGTCCCACATGCTACCACCTGCACTGAATACACACAGCACTCTAATCAAAACATAAATCCAATCACAACCACGTGTTTTCTATGCTAAGCATGGATCAAAGCATGAATTCGGTTGACTGGTTATGATTACTGCACAAAAAATGGAATTGGCTGCATATTTTAGGCATAGATTTAGATATATGGCTCAGCTGTTCATAGCAACAGTACATGAAATACAAACATTGAATAGAAGCATTTCAGATGCATGCCCAATACACCCCCTGTTCTTTTTCTTTAGTAAGCATCAGGCTGCATACCTAATCATCAGTATTATTATCTGTGTTAAGTCATGCACACTAAAATACAAAGCTTTTAGTGTGAATTGTTTATAAGTATACTTTAACACAGAGCTTCATTTGCTGTAACTAAAATGAGATTGTGTTTTAAAGGAGACACTTCACCCTACAATCAAATATGCATTTTTTTTCATCTGGTCATTTGTGCTGATTATTTTAGTGCGAGTTGCTCAGTTTTATACATGATCGCTTTCTCTTGAATATAATGGAGATAAAAGGCACTTGTCTTTTGGTGCTCAAAGTCCCAAAAAAGACTTAGAACTATTTTCTTTTTACCAAATCACAACTCTCAACTGTTTCTCTGTCCAGAAGGAAATGTGAATCCATCCATGACGAGAGACTCTCTCATACATGTACAGTTGGTACTGGTGTGAAGTGTCCCTTTAAGTAATGTTACAAACATTCATTTTAGTTTGGGAACTTTTTTAATGGATGTGAAATGGAAAAATAATCATTCTGACCTACTGACTTCAGTGAGAAAGCTAACAGCTTACTGACATTCATTACTCTTTCTCTTTTTTGGTGCAGAAATGAATCTTTACTCATTTAAGTATAATTTTCTCGTTGTTGTACAATTAAAATCAGGATACAGTAACACTCTGATCTCTTTTCATACAGTTTTAGGAATTCAATTACTGTAAAATTCAAGAAATTTCCTCCAGTGAGAGATTAGATACCACACAAAAGTCAGGGAGGATCTATAAAATTATATGAAGCAAATAGTCGTGTTTATGAGCCCAGTGGGTTTAAAACTAAAAACAATGTGTGATAACTCAAAAAAACCCACAGATTACAAGGATACTGAAACTGCGGTCTGTGATGCCCAGGTGCCACATGTTGATGCGGAGGTCATCAGCAGACAGGTAGGTTTCCCCATCACTGTTGACTGAGATGGAGTTGACATGGTAGGTATGTCCATTAGCGAAAACCCGTCTGGGACGGACCTCTACCATTAGATCTGTAGGTTTCAGTACTGGCACCTTAGATGGTGAGAGGTAAAAGATTGAAGAATGAAGGGGGGGAGGGATAAGAACAGGGGTAAGGACACAGGACAAAAAGAAAGGCAACGACAAGAAAGGACAAAATCGGAGGGCATTAGAGTCAGGGATCATGTAAGGACAGGAGCAAAGGCATCAAAGACAGGTGCTTGATTTGATGAGTGAATGTCAGCCTGATACATATACGACTGAACAAAATAAAAGTGTCCATGTGCAGTTGTGTGCGTGTCCGTGTACCTGTAGAGAGGTGATGGTAGACATGTCCTTGAGCCGTCCCTCCTCATCTTTCAGGTTGTATCCTTCTGGTCTCTTGTCTCTCTCGCTTACCTTCCACAGTTTAATGGTCTTATCTGAGACAGACATCGGCATTTACATGTCAGAGAACAATGATTAAGTTCAGAGAAAAGTGCTAAGCACAACTTAAGAAAAATCACATTTACAGTTAATTAAACAAATTATTATTATGTACCTAATTTAGACAGATTTTTTTATAACCTAGTTACATATTACTTAAAATATAATTGCTGTCTCACAGATTTGAGAGCAATCAAGTATAATTAAAGCACAGATTATATTTTATGGAGTTTCACACTAACAGAGTAGTGCCATTATTGTACCCACAAGTGAGGCTCCGATGACTAGCTTTGATGTTATTTAATTCTACCTAGGTAATAAAAGATGAAGCAAGGCTGCCATAATTTTGGAAACTGGAGGTAGTTTGATACCAACGTGTGCAAGTGATACCACGGTCAAATGTGCCATTTAAACCAAAAACTGGTATTTATGGTAGATGTTTGATGGCAAAAACTGCATACAGGTATTCTTGCTGCACTTCATTTTTAGCACAACCAAAATTCATTATGATGATCTGATAGAGATTGAGATGTCAATGATTTCTCACCATTGGTGGAGAGAAGGAAATGTGCTGCATTCTGCTGTGGCAGCCATCTGATCTTGTTAATTTTTTCTTCTATCTCCACACTCTTCAGGTAGTCAAAGTCAGGCTCGTGGCTCTGAAACGTGCTGTAGACATTGTACTCCCCAGAGTCTCCTGTCTCGCCCACCTCCTCTGACTCCCCTTTAGACTGCCCAGGGCACACAGTGAGGAAAACACTGCTTTCAGCATGCTTTTACGGTATGTGTATAAAAACATAACAAAGTGTCTGTTGCAGACATGATGGGTACAAAAAGTGGTGATTTTTGCATTGTAAACTGACCTCAGTCTCTCTCTGAAAGATGACCACTCGGCCACCTTTGTCCCCCGTGGCCAGCAGGTCCCCCGTCTGGTTAAACTCCACTGTAGAGATGACATCAGCTGGGTGGAAGATGAGAGCCAATTAAACAGAAGTATAGAGAGAGGGAGGAAAACCACAACGATGATAGAGTAGAAAAGATATTAGGAAGGCACGGAGAAAAAAGGGCAGATAATTAAGTGACCATAGACAGGGATGGGAATGAAAGAAAAAATAATGAAACACATCCAGTTTAATAAAACTGCATCTTATTTCTGCCACCCAAAACCATAAATTAAACATTTATGTCTTATACAGGAGAATATGATATCTAAGGAAAATTTAAAGCTAAAAAGTGTCGCTGAGTCAGGCATGGAGTGATCAGCGTCGTCATCCATTCCTTCTATTGAGCAGAGCAGGAATAATGCATCCATGATGCTCAAATGAATCTGTTCAATTATGCCAGTATGTTATCTGACACCACAGAGATAGCAGTGACACACCGTCTGTTCTACCTTCAGTGACGTAGTCTCGCAAGAAGGTGTGGTTGATTTTGGGGCACTCAGCGTCCTCGCCCATCTGAAGCTGAGGGAGGGTGACCCGCCAGCGCGCCCGTCCTGAGGGGAAGGGTCCAATCCGTAATGTCTCTCCCCACCCAGGCTCCGCCCATGCTGGTAGGGCCTAACGGAGCGGCCTGGAAAAAGGCATCCTGGGAAACCAGCCGGCAGGAAGAAGAAAAGGCATGTCGAAGAGATGGAGACAGGAATGCAGAGGGAGGAGAAAGAGGATTTTAAGAAAGAGGAATGGGAGTGAGAGGAAATTAAGATGCAGGAGGACAGAAGAGAGAGAGATGGATGGAAAGGCTGGTGATGAAGATAGCTTTGGAAAGGAAAGAGGAGGGCTGTCATTAGGTAGGCTGACAATATGTGCACACAGAATGGCAAATGGTGTGACCTTAGTTAGACATTCAACGCATTCATTAGCAAAGACACGTGTGTAGACGCACAAGGCCTACTGGGTGCTGAATCAAATCACAGTGCTGTAGAGTGACGAAAAAGCAACAACCAACCAGAACACAGAAATGCAGAATATGAATCCTTGTGCATAAACCCAGAAATAAGTACATGATGAACATAGCGTAAGAATGAAAATCCACTGCAACATTCATCCCATGCAGCCCTACCACTGGTAGTAATGTTCCCAGGGTGTGGTAGTCCTCTTTGACTACTTGCCAGATTCCTGCTCTCACATGCACACACACTTCTCAAAAAGATAGTCCTTGACAGAGATCAGAGGAGAACGCGATGTCTTGCCCGTGCTGCAATAAGGAGGGAGACAGGCCTCAACACACCTACCAGTCCGCCTGCTGCTGTCGCTGCTGCTGCTATTCCTGCTGCTGGTGTGTTAATGGACCTCTGCTGCAGTGTACTGAAACAGGCCTGTGTGTCTGTCCAAGTGGGAGGAGAAGGGACAGAAAAGAGAGAGCAAGCGTGGTAATGAGAGGAAGAGAGGCAAAGGAGGAGAAAAAAGAGAAAGAGAGAGGGATAACAAGGAGGATGGAGGACCGTTGCCTGCTGATGCTGTGGATCTGTGCAGCATCCAATGTGTCATGGCAGCCTCCTCCTGGAGCAGCCAATCACTGTATAGCTGTCACTGGAGGATCCACCCACTGCAGGCAATGAGAAGTACCCAAGACCAGCAGAGGGAGTCCTTAAATACTGAGTGGTGTGTACTTTGGCATGCAGTTTTCTGTCAAATTTGAGGATAATATTGAAGATTACAGAACAATTTAAATAAATGAAAGAACAACACTTTAAAAGGAATAAAAAGCTCACACACCAATTTCTTGAACAGTATGTGGTTACAATTGCAGGAATTTCTCTCCAGAAAACAAAACATGACATGGGAAGGTTAAATAAAATAATGTTTGATAAGGGCACTGTGTGCCTTTCCCCAAATAATAAATAAACATTGTTTTGATCATTTAGCCTTTATGTTCTTCCTCCTTCGTACAAGGAGCACATTTTATGTTGTCCTGAAATGACTTGCCATTTGACATTACTGCCATTCCATAACTTTACTCTTTACTCCTTTAGAACTATGTGTACTGTGCTAGGTTAACACTTACTATTATAATCTCTAGTTTGAATACTGGAATGTCTTTCTTCATTAAAAACAGATGACTATGAATGGTGCATGTCTTATGATGCACTTTTAAAAATACATATAAATATGTGGAAAGCCTGATGTTTGCTTTCAGGTACTTTTTTTTTGTAACATATTACCAGTGTATGCAATAATCTACAAAAGTCCAGTTAAAGCTATTTATCTGTAATGTCACCTTACATTGATTTTACATTTTTACATTTCTTTTAACAATTCTAAAGGCCTAAATTGCACAACTGAAATACCTGCTGATCATGCAGTCAGCTATGCTGCTTTTATTAAGTTGAATCTTTTTGTATAGTTTATCATGTAACTGAAGAAAACACAGTGTGCTATGTATTTATGATAATGTTGTCGCACTGTTGTTAGTAAACTGTATTTTGTTCTTTTTTTTTTACATATTTCTATTGCTGACTTTTTTGTACTTAGAACCAAATAAATGTTTGGTTTTAAATGTGGACATATCGGTGCTATTTGTTACTATACAAGTAATCAAATAAAATGCGTATTATTACAGCAAGTTCTTTGGCTAGTTTAGAGATATTTATTTAACACTCGAACTTTACACAGGTGCAAAATTAAAGTGACGTGATCAATTCATATGGCAAAGCCCGAGGTTAGGGCAAATCCATTAATTCTGTTGTGAAGTTTAAATCGGTTTCCTTTAATGAAGATCGGCTAAATAAAGGTCAACGGATTACCTTGACGCAATCGTTTCCACGGGATCTTCCACAGACTCTCCTCTCTGGCGAGTCGTCAGTCTGCCTTACTGCCTCCTCACATGTGAGGTGTTTCTCCTAGATAGCTCATTGAGCGTAAAAACTGAGTTTACCCGATCTTTTTTCGATTTACCTGAGCGAGGGGATGCCCTGTCTCCACTCTGAAGCGCTGGAGTCCATGGAGCCTGGCAGCGTGACTCCCGGGGCATCTCCTGACGCTGGCACAGAGTCGATCCGCAGGGAAACTGTGAGTGACTCGCCGATGGTACAAGGCACGGGTTGGTTTTTCTCCCCACTGTGGAGCCCGCGGTCTAGGACGCGTAGCAGGAAGCTTGGAGACGTTACGAGAAGCTACCAAGAGGAAGCGTGGTTGGATGACCACTCCGACTTCACAAGGGCGTACTTTTTACGCAGAACTTCAGCGTAAGTTTGTATTTTATACTTCTACAGTTTCAGCTGAGACTCAGTCAGATTACTTACATTTAAAATGTACAATTAAAAACCTTTAACAAACTTTTGTACAATAAAACCCTTATAAAGGTGTGCACTTTATCACATTGTTAATGACAATATAATTTGCAAAAGACAAAAATTATATTTCTACATAATAATAACAACAATAATAATAATAATAATAATAATTTAAGTACCTTGAATTGATTTTAGTTTTGCTTTTACAGCAAGTAAATCATAATCATAATCGTAATCTGTCTATGATTTCAGGGTCAGTTGTCCACAGACAGAGATGTCCCCACTGCCGTCCAGGTTTCCAAGGAGCAGCTCTGACCACTCAGATCTGCTTATGAGGGCTCCTCAATGCAGAACTTCTTCTCCACTGAAAAGCTCAGGCTTGAACATTTCATCGTTAACAGACGGGCTCAAGCCTGTTGCTTCAAATCTTAGTGCCCCTGAATGGATGGATAACCTTGGTCTAGATGTTAAAGAAAGCCGTTCCCCTTGCTCTCCATGCTTACCTCGCTGTTCCCGTTTCCAGTTTTCTCCCTGTCAACCACTTTCTCCCATTTGCCCCTGTTCCCCTAATTTGCCCCACTCGCCACAATTTTTGATACCCACTGCTACAAATACCACAGCATGTGGCCACGGTGAAGGCTGCCCTTGGATGATGGGGCTCCTGGGCGGAGGCCTACGCTGGATGGGTTCTTTAGAAGAGCTCTGCCAGGGGGCTGTCATCCATACTGGGGAGCTGTTGGGAGCTGAGGGTGGTTCCCTCTCTCTTGTATGGAAAGACTGTGGTGGAAGCAGTAACTTGGAGGAGGTGATAGCCCTAACATCACTGGGGCACTTGAGCGAGGGCAACCTGTACAGCCATGCTCCTCTGGAGCTGGTGAAGGGTGTCATGGGATGCGTGTTGGCTACAGGTTCACCAATAAATCTGAGAGACGCATCTGAGGTAAATGTTGTAGAAGTCACGACTGTGCAAATAAGCTTAACTCACGTGTTCTAGGGCACAGGCAAGGAATTTAAAATCAGGAATGAGGACTGTGAATTTAATGAGTCACCCATTTCCTGAAAGTCTGTTTTTAGGTGATGACATGGCCATTTCAAGGAGCGTGGAAGCCTGTTAGGGAATCCCCAATGACGCAGTTGCTTTTAATCCCTCTAGGGATTTCTTCCACTGATAAACCTTGGATTACTGTCCCTTCCTTGCACACACCCACGCATACACACCCACAAAAGTAGGATGATGGCAAAGCTCACTAAAAGGCTTACAGGTGGTGGTCACGCCAGCTCTTCTTGACCTCATAAGTAATATGATTAGGAATGGCTGTCTAGCAGAGTTGGACACCAGGTAAACTCAGCCAGCATGGGTGTGAATGGGTTGTCCCTAATTACCCGTTAGACGTCAAGGATCCTGAGAAATGTGGGTATTCTTGGTCAGATGTGGCTAAGGTTGATGAGCAGTGCTCACCACGCAGCTTAAGGATCCAGGAGTATGAAGAGAGTAAAGTTTGTTTAGGTGTTAGTCTGTTGCAACCCAATTACCATAAAGATCTAATACACACAATTGTGGTATAGGATATGTTTAAAACATGTTGCTGTTAAGTAAGCATTGATAAGTGATACACTTATCTGCAGTAATATGCAACTAAGTTTTCCTTATTTGTCTCAACAGGACCCCAGATTCAATTTAGATAAGGATCAAACATCAAAAATCAGGACTGTTTTGAGTGTCCCCATCAGAAACCACAGGGGAGAGGTAATTTTAAAATTATTTCTTATCTTTTATGTTTATTGGTTTATGAGTTTTTGTACATACCTCTAGCTTAATGTGAATGCACGCTCAGAATCCTATGGATTTTTCATTGTAACAGACGTTTTAATACAGTTTGCATAACAATAAAACATGTCTTCTTTTTCTGAACAGGTGGTAGGTGTAGTGGCAATGATCAACAAAAGAAATGGTAGCGATGGATCGTTTTCTTTTTTTACAAACATGGATGAAAAGGTGGGGGCTTCGGGGATTACTATAGTGCATCAAACATTTACAGCTCTGGAAAAGACCACTGCAAAATTATCAGTTTCTCTGATTTTGCTATTTATAGGTATATGTTTGAGTAAAATGAACATTTTTGTTTTATTCTATAAACTACTGACAACATAACTCCTAAATTCCAAATACAAATATTTTCATTTAGAGCATTTATTTGCAGAAAATGAAAAATGGTCAATTTTTCAGTGGTCTGTTAATTTTTTCCTGAGCTGTACATACATATATATATATATATATATATGTATATATATATATATATATATATATATATGTATAC
>VUQI01017542.1:21397-32983 GCA_015106735.1 Paratilapia polleni
TTACACCCCCCAACCTTTTTTTTGGTTTTTTTTTTTTTTTTTTTTTTTAGATTCTCATTCATGGCTTTGAACACCCCCGACCATCTCTCTGTGTGCTGTTTTCTCTTTATCGCTCTCTCCTCTTGGCTCAGCACAATATTTGTGATGCCACTTGGCCACCCTGCCAGTCATCTCATTTAATAATCTGGGCTTGGTCTTTCAGGGGAAAAAAAAAAAAACAATAAATGAACAATGATTCTGCATCACTTGCAAGACAGAATCTATTTTAACAAATCTGCTCAACAGTTGCCCGTGCATGCCCACGTTTTCTGTTGACAAAATATTTTTACACTTGCAGTAAAGGCTCCTGTTGCATTAATGAGCGTCCTCGCCGAAATGCTGGATTGCAAGTCAGCCTTGAACTCCGCAGCCCCCCTTTGATGGACTTCAAAGAATGTCTCAACAGCCTGGAGAGTTGGGAGAGAAGCGTGATGACGGACGAGCGGCGGCTTAGATATCTTCCCAGGGAGTGACTGGCTGAGTGAGTGACAATTCCTGTGCGTCCGTCGACCTTTTTAAAATTCCAGCTCGACTTCAGTCGGCTTTACTGAACCGGGCTCGGTCACATGAGAGCAAACATGGCAGCTCAGAGGCCATCTGGTCAGGGGGCACATTAAACACTAAACAAAAACACAGAGTCTTTCAAAAGGATATTCAGTGTGTGAGCATGGAAACAAGTAGGTCCTGTCTTTCAGAGCACAATGAGCGAGACAGCTGAGACAAAGTGGCCCATGCTCTGACATCAGAAACACTTTATGTAGTAGATGAACTACAAATAATTTCAGATTTAAATACTATTTGCTGTTTAACAATGTCGTGAGATTTTTGTAATTTTAATAACATGTTTACATTAACTAAATATCTTTGTTTTACTACTTAGTTAATAGTTTTGTTGTAGTTAATACCGTACAGATGATTATTTTTATGACTTATTTTTGGTGTGTAAAATGTAAAAACTTGTAAATACTCCTCAGCAAACCACTCAGAGCCCACGCTGACATATTAAAATTGCTTGTTTTGTCAGTCCAAAAGCTGGAAGTGGCCTTTTTGATTCACAAATGAAGTAAATTAGTCTTTTTTTTTTTCAATTTGGAAAGACATTCAGTGTATTAATTATTGTCTGTTTAAGTGGAAAATATTTCTTAACTTCAATTTCTCTAACTGGTGTAGTTTCAGGTTTCATTTACCTGCTTACTGCACTGAACAGGAGTTACAAAGCACACTAACCACCTGACTGAAACTGGCTGGAACATGCCACAACATATAGACAATACAGAGGTACAGGTTTGTTGAGGGTGACTGGGGTCTTTGTGTACCTCAGGCACATTCAGCTAGTTACAGATACAGCTCAGAGGCAACACAGGTAAACGGTGCTTTGACGTGCCCTCAGTTATCAGAAGAGTCCTGGAGGAACAACCGTTAACGGCTTTGCACAGGGCCGACATGTCTCTACAGATGATCGCAGGCTCATACAGACAGCTGTGCACTCAAGTGTTCTCTTATTGCAAAAGCAGACCAGCCAAACTGGATTATCCACACTACAGCTGCGTGGTAGGTTTCAGTAAATGCAGAGAATATGAAAAAAACAGAATTTTAAGTGGCTGCTGAGGGTTGAGGCAGTTTTATTATTATTTTTTTAAAATCAGAAACAAACATCAGTCTCTACACACCCACACAGGTGTTTTCAGTCATATTACTTTCAGTTCTATTAAATAATTAGACCCCATTTGCATGTGAATAGACTGACTGAGTGACGGCTTCTTGACCTTCCTATTAACTTTGTTGAACCTGTTACACTGTCAATATACCTCCAAGTCCCAGTTTGGCTCCACCCATGTTCGACATAAGCATACGTCTGCTGAGTGATGAGAGAAATAGCAACACTGAAACAATACAACAGCTGTGTACTTACTTCTGGACACTCGCACCAGCTCTGTAACACTGAAGACTCCTGATTTGATGAAACTGTCTTCCAAATACACTGCAGAAACATGATAAGCAGTGATTAATGAAGCTGTGATCATTTGAGAATTTGACTTACACATCATGTAATTCTTTGGTTGTAAAATTAACAGTAACACTAGATTTATTATGGCTATTACATAATAAATAATTTCATTAGACATGGATGGAGCTAAAGAAGCCTTTTATTCCTTTCTTTTTAATGTTTTTTTTTTTCTTCCAACACCAATACTGTTTGTGTGCAAATTGGTCCGTATCTTCTTTCAGTCAGGAAACCGTTAAAACAACACCCATTAACCCTTTTAATCTGAGCTGCTGCTCCTTTGAAATTGTATTTTAGTAACATTTTATATTTAGAAGAGAACGTTAGATTATAAATAAAATATCCATAAAACCACACAATGCAGTTATTAATCATTCCACAGGGATTTAGGCACGGTCACTGCTTAATAGTTTTAAAAGTGGAAAGGGAATGTGCATTTGTCACCGTCTATTTCCTGATAGCAGTGGTCCTTTTCATCCAGCATTTTGAACACTGTGAGGATTTAGTCGTGGTTGAGCTGAAAATGAAGTATTGTGAAAAAGAGTGACTACTTTTGTTTTTGGTTTGACATGTTTGAACGAACACTGAGCACGAAGCCATTCTGTGCAGCAGAGTAAAGAGTGACAGCACAGGTGTGTGAGGTGGAGGACATGCAGACTGCTGCTGCTGTGAGAACCACGGACCAGCCCGTGTTGTACAGCAGGCCCTGCCCGTTTGATCAAATACAAAAGTAGAACTTCACGACTGTAAATACTGACACTGTTATGTTAAGATACAATGTAACAGCATGAAATAGCCATATAAAAGTGTAATCATAAAAAAGATTATTTGGTTGAATGTGAGATTGCTCAAGTTTTTCTGAGTCTTTTAAATGAAACTGCTCTGGAAGTAAAATGAGGTTATTTCAACACAACCAGATTTTTTTCTCCTGTTTTTTTAGAAAAGTATTTTTAGACCAAACTAAACAGTCCTAATGTGTTTTTTGGGTTTGTTTTTTTTTTGGCTTTTTTTTTTTTTTTTTTTTTTTTTTTTTTTTTTTTTTTTTTTTTTTTTTTTTTTTTTTTTTTTTTGCAGTTTTTGTGTAAGTGTGTAACCTGCCCAGAACTCATCAGCCCTAATCAGAGGCTGTCAGTCAAGTAAAATCCCCAACAAGTAATTGACACCCAAATGAAGCTGGCTCTGCTTTGATTTAAAGCCAAGGGTACTCAGGCTGTGCCAGAAAGATAGATGGGCATCTCGATTGGCACCTACAAAAGCTTAATGCCTCGAGTGAGCCAATGGCTTTTGCAAGGAACTGTGCCACTGCTGAGGGCCTCCCAGGCCTGAGTCATTGGCTCGCTAGCATGTTTTTCTTGGCACTGGTATTAGCAGAACCTGCTCTTGAGGTAGAAAACTAATTATACTTCTCAAACTATTTTCATTCCAACACTGTGACGACACAGCACAGGTCAGTCCAGGGGAAAAACAGCACTGTCAAAGAATATTCTCTACAGCTCGGCTTTGCTGGCTCACCTTGACGCACTCAGCTACCAGCCAAAGGCGCAATATGCAGTAACATTTTCACTCCAGATCTTTTTTTTTTTTTAACAGTATCTGATGATGCGAATAGGGTGATGAATTTAAATGTTATTCTTCCTCAGTCCATGCAAAGTTTAAAACTAAAGCTTCAGCCAGGGAATGTTAGAAGATGATACTGACTTGAATTTTTACATTTTTACACTATTTACCAAGTGTCTGTTTAGCTAATCTGGTTTGTGCTGATGATTTCTTTGGAGTTTTCATACAGTGGACGATCTAGTGCACACCTTGGGTCTGCTAAAATACAATTTGTGTACTTAGGTGTTTTCCCTTTCTGCCACAGAGTTCAGCACACTTTTTAAACTAAGTAGGTTATGGCGTAGATAAGCTGCTGTACAGCTGGGGAGCTGCACAGGAACAATGGAGTGATGACAGGAGGGAGGATGACTGGCACTGTACATACCTGGAAGAGGGTTCTTGCCTGGCTCATTGTTACTTGGACTTCCTGACTGCTGAGATTCTGCAAACACACAGAAAGAAAGGCCGGGGATTAGCTTAGAAAGACGACAGTAACAAGAAAATTTCAAAAATATTTTCTTGTCATCACTGATTATTTGCAGCAAAGGAACATGGGAACTTAAATCCTGTAACTCAAAAAGTAAATGTCAGATTGACTCTTATTTTTATTGTTTATTCTTATTGTAGCTTGTCCCATACCTTTGGCCCACCACAAAGTCAAACTTTTAAACTTAAAATGAAGAAATAACTTCTGTCAAGACAAGCAAGAAGTCATCCGCTTCCTGGGGGCTTAAAGGTTGTTCCTTATCTACTTCTCGAAGAAGAGTGCACCCACTGTACATTAAACAAGGCATTTTTTGTTTGAACAGGATTATCATTAATGGGAAAGCAAACTGAATCAAAAGCTCTGCGTCTGACACGGGATAACCCAAATGTTTTTACCGGCAGACCTCTGGGTAATTTTTCAAAGGGGGCTGGAGGAGTGTTGGGGGAGGAGGGGTTATACAGAATGTGTTCGGTCCCGCTGTGCAAGGTACAAGCACAGAACAAAACATGGAGAGAGGACAGAAGGGGTGGGGAAACACAAGGAAACATGAGTGGAATTCTTTCCACCGGCTAGGGTGCGCAGGCTGTGGTATGAGGCCACGCGGACTGACGTCTTTTACCTTGAAGCCTAACTGGGAGGGTACTGTATCATTCCTCAGCAGTTCCTCATTGACCAATGACTGATCACAGACACTAGGACCTTTTTTCTTTTGAATAGTGTACAAATGATGTGAAATTAGTGGTATGAATCACTATTGGATTTGTCACCTGTGTAGACAGTAATGGTGCTTTTGGGAGCATGTTGAAGTAAATTAAGAACAAGTGATGCCTTGCAGGGGCTTGGACTCACACTAATACTGCTCCTAGCAGACCCCAGTAATAGTTCCAACTGGCCCAAGCCCATACATGCCCCGGGATAGAGAAGCTGCAATGAGAAGCAGCAGGGAGATTACCATCTACACCTTTAACATGAGAGAACTTTAGTATGAGACACAAGAAGCTAGAGAGACGGTGAACTCAGATACCCTCGCCTTGCAACAACACCCCTTTTCCTGCCGCGGCTCTCATGAGCTGCATTACAGAGGCAACGGAGAGAAGAAAAGAGAGGCTGGTGGAAGAGAAGGAAGAAAAAAGTTGAAAGATTTATTCTTTTCTTGTTCTCTCCCTGTGTGTGTTTCTCTCTCTCTCTCTCTCTCGTTCCCTCACTCCTAAATTTGACTATTAAACAGCACTGCAAAAACAGAATGTTCTTGGCCGAAGCTCAACAATGACAAAGTAGGGAGGGAATAGGACCATACATTAAGCAGGAAAAAAATCCCCCCCCCCTTTTTTAAGAATGCTTAGCTCAAAAAAATGTAGGCGTAACATACAAGTTACAGGCCAACAATACAGATCTGCTCTGCTTCCTAAAAATGTGAAAACCTGAGCATGACTTGTCCTCTCTCATTGATTTGCTCCACTGTTAGATCTTTCTTGTGAAGATGGGCCATATGTTAGGGCAATCATTTTCATTGGTAATTATTTCTTTTTGTTAATCTATAAATTGTCCTTCTTAAATCCCAGATCCCAATATGACATCTTCAAATAGCTTCTTTTGTTTGATCAGCAGTTTAAAACCAATTAATTAAAGCAGAAAAACAACAACTGTTCAAAAATGAGAAGCTGGAAAGCCAGAAAACAAATGATGCTGTTCATTATTAAATTATTTAAATGAGTAATCAGCTATTTAAATTACTCGAGTAAATTTTGTCAATACTAAAATGTGCATTACATCGCAAGTTGCACCCTTGAACACTGAACGTGTTCAAATCAAATTCTGACATCAGCCAAATAGTTTCCTTTGCCTTGCACCAATAAACAGCGAGTCCCGCTAGTTTCCTCCTACGGACACACACACATACACACACACACACAAACTTTTGCATGTAGCTGCCACATGTCCATAAAGTTATTGCATGATACTCAGTGGCCTTGTCTCCCTGCTTCTCCAAACGCCCACCCCCCTTCCTCCAAGTTGCCACTTTCAGAGTCATCCATCAGTCTAGTTACGACTGCCAACTCTATGCTGGTTCCCCGAGAACTGCTGAGAGGGAGAGAAACAGGCAGGGGGCGAGAAAAGAGCACAAGAGAGTAGGGAGGAGGTAAATGCTGAAAAGGTAGCACGGGGAGGAAAAAGGAGGTGGGAGAGTCACTGCAGTTCAGTTAGATCGGATCAGAGTTTTGTGTGTTTTTGTTTGTGTTTTCTTTTTTTCTGTTTCTTCGAGGGCTGAACAGGCAACCATGACAAAAAGAGCAGATGGTCGTGGCAATTAGAGATCCCAGGCAGCATCTTCCAGCATGAGGCCCCACTGTAGCACCAGGAGAGACCACCTGGATGACTCAAGGTGGGATACAAGCATATGGCACATCTGCCAGGTCTGCACTAGAGCTGGAAACACCTCCCCTATTGCATTACATTTTATCTTTGACCCAAGAAGGGCAGCTTCACGCTCCCTCTATTTTTTCAGTTTGATTATATTATTTAGTAAGACGCCTGCACAATTGGGAGGCTGTGAATGTGCTCGTCTTATCTATCTTCTTGTTCTGTGCCTTTTAAAATCACTTGTTTCATGCCCCATGGTGTTTACTGTATGTATTTTTATTTGTTTACTCTGACCTCACTAAATCAACTTTCTATCAAATGTATGACTAAATAAGTAGGCTATCATAGTAATTCAACAGGTTTTTAAATAAAGCACTCATTTTAAATTATGCAAGTAAGATAACAGTGGCTGGATTCCAAAATATCAAATTAAATTTCATACAAATGAGCATTGTTTTTGAGGCTATTTAGAAAAAGATTATAGAAAGTAAACATGTGGTAAAGTAGGAGCCTGAGGCGTGGTATCTGTATTTAAAAGGTGTCCTTTGCAGAAGCCCAGCCAATCCGATAGTCTTCAAATAAACAGCAGTGTAACCTGTAAATAAACAGTTGCGGTCGAGGAGGCTCGGCTTTGCCCTGGGAGTTTGGCAGGGCTTGATCGCAGGGCCAGACACCACACACACGGCCTCTCTCTCACACACATAAACACACACACATGCACACACGGCCCTTTTCCAAAAACAACATTTCTTGGCACCCTCGGTCCCTGCCACTTGTTTAAATAAACAAACCGGTTCATGAAGGAAGTGAAAAAAACAGTACCACGTATGAATCAGATTATCTGCTGTTACTCAGCAAAAAAGAGTAAAGGAAAAAAAAAAAAAAACACAGCAGAAAGGGCTTGTGGGTATTTTTGGATGTGTCCACGAGTTCTTACACCTTCTCGTCCAGTGGGATACTTATCATACCACTGTAACGATTAGGGCAATTAGGGGTAATGGCAACAGAAATCTGGCTCGGCAAGAAAGTTTCTCAGTGCTTGTGAGGTTTCTCCACGCCCAAGTGTGTTACTCGCCTGGATTTTATAATCACTAAAACACTCACACACACTCTCCCTAACCCACTCTCTTCATTTTTGGCATGATACCCATTCTGTTCCCACTAAATTGCAGAACACACATGCATACACACACACACACACAGTGTGGGTTAAATTAGCCACATAGTTTGGGAAAGTTTCTTTTTTTTTTTTCCTCTCTTTTTTTGATTACTGCGGTGCACGTTTTTATCCCGCAAACACTTGCAGACACGTACAGATATCCTCCACAAAAAACAGTGCGCACGCGCGACACGCACGCCCTGCAGATGCATACCGCTGTCGACATTTCAGGAGGAGAAGCCTGTCTGGCAGCCATTTTATGCCGAGCGGGGTTCTGTGCACATGTATAGCACTCTGGCTGCCAGAGGCATGGGTCCCGAGCCAAGACGCATTTCAGCAGCCTGGGGAGGTGAGGGGAGGGGAGTGTGGAGGAGAGGTGGAGAGGGGTGGACTCACGGAGAAGTAGGGAAACAGAGAGGGAGAGAGGCAGAAAATATCGACCTAATTACGGAGCAGCTCTGATGCGTAATGTTTCGACAATACAGCTGCTCCTGAGTAAATATTTGATGTGGCCAAGAAGACTTTCTGCTCAGTATCCTCCTGCTTTTCTTTCCTCTTCCGGTGTGGGAGCCTCCAGTTTGCCCTTCCTTGGAAATTGCACAGCCCAAATATGCATGAGTGTTTGTGTGTGCAGCACAGGGGTCACGCAAGTCTTGACAGCATGCATAAATGACTGTACATGTGCTGGTATGTAATGTGTGTGTGCGTGTGTGTGAGAGTACTTTGTCCCGTGTCCTCCTCTGCTCCTGGTTTCTATCATTCACAGCTTTGTCGATGACCTCACACTACTCGGGCTGGCTTCCAGCAGAACCTGCTCCCTTCTCCAAATCTTTTTCTTCTCCTCGCTATCTGTCTATCTCTGTCAGTGTGCCTGCAACACTATCCGTCCTCTATTGTATCTTTTCATATGCGTCTCTGTGTGTATATCCACTATTCAGAGTCTATCTGTAACGATAACATCTTATCCAGTAAGAAGTGCACACTGTCTTTTTTTCTTCTTCCGTCTCCTTCTTTTAACACTTTTCCCTCTTTTTCTTTTAATGTTTCCATCTGTGCTGGTGCCCTCCCCCCTTTGCCGCCTTTTCTAATGGCCCCCCCTCTCATTCTATCTCTTTGTCTCTCTATCTTTCTCTTTTCTCCCTCCCTCACGCTTTGTTGTCTAAACAAAGTGGCCTTTATCAGGATGAGCTGCAACCCAAACAAGCCAAACAAAAGATATGGGCGAGAAAATCTGCCCGCAGAAGAGGGAGGATCTTATCGTGCCAGCCTTTGTGTGCCAGCCTGCCAACTGGCGATGCCTCCCACCGCCGACCCCTCCCTTTACACACACACACACACACCAAATTCTGGCATCTCAGCTCCCCCCCCCAAAATTAGGACTCACGCATGGCATTCTGCATAGGGCTGGCACCTGACCTGGCCAAAAGGAGAGTGATATTGACTCCGAGGGTGAAGGGAAGGCAAATGCTGCGCCAAATGGACCGCCATCTTGTGGCAGCATTGTCTCACAAGGATGGCGAGCTTTGACGAAGCAGCAAAAGAAGCCAAAAAAGCAGGAAAAGCCTCTTTTTAAAAAAAATAAATAAATAAATAATATTCTGCACAGACAGAAAAAGATAGTATTATATTCCTCTGACAAACTGACTATGTTGCACCAGTGGTGGCTATACACTGTGTGACACTGTAATGATTATCTCATAATTGGAACAAGCCAAGTATTTCTTATTGGCTTAAAGGAGCACCTGGTAATCCGGATAGCTACCCTATCAAATGACTGCCACTGACGGGGAATGCAGGTACAGTAGGATGAGTTACACACAAACACACACACACACACGGACACACACATACAGACACAGAGACACACAGATATACTGAGTCAAATGAGGAAAAAAAAAAAAAGCTGAGAGAACGTGAGAGGGGCAAAGTTGAAACGTCTGTGAGAACAATGACATGTTGCCTTCTTTTCTCTAAGACAGACACCCCAGACTTGTTCAATAGAGCAGGAGACACACTCGCACACACACACACATGCACACAGTAGGTCTGTCAGGGTTTTGAGACTTATGGAATCAAGTGGGATCCCAGCCCAGACAAGAACAATGAGAAGCCATACAGTGTGTGTGAGTGTGTGTGAGTTCGTGCACACGGTTGATTTTGTGTGTGACCCAGCTCATTTGTATCTCTCTGTGCCCGTCTCTCAACAAGAGCACGCTCATGGCCGCTGCCACCTCAGTGTGTACGCCCGTGCGTGCGCAGATCATCGGTGTGTGTTTGTTTCTAATCGTTGCATACTAATGCCAGTGAAGAGCGGGCCCTCTTTCTCTTCGCCGAGTCTCTGTGCCTTCTCCTCCGTAAACTCTCACGGCAGTGAAAAGAGGAGAGCATTTTAACTGAGCCGGGAGGACAACAGGCTCCTCATTGAGGTCACCAAACAGTGTGGACGGGGAGGGAGCGTATTCAGTGGCGAGTGGGCCTTGAACAAGGGACTGAATGGCCTGACGGATCATTAGCCACAACGGCCCAGGAGAGGAGAAGGAAGAACCTGGCACGCTCAAAGGGATACACAGCTACAAAACTCAGGATACAGATGAGGTTAATCCATCTAAATTCAACTTCCCAATCTTTTAAGTTGTGAAGTAAAGTTGACCCACCTCTGTGCAGGTGCACACATCGCATGCATTTAGTGTTTAAAAAAAACAAAAACAAAAAAACAAAAACAAGCAGAAGCAGAAGCAGAAGCAGCTCTCGTTCGTGCAGTCACGCAGACTGAATTGTCACACACAGTGACATACACGTGTGTACAAATAGGGGCACGCACACTGCATCCTGCGGCAAGCTGATCTGTGCTGTGCGAAGCAGTCGGCAAACCGGGCTGCAGACAAACTACACTACACAACGCGGCACAGTGGCTCATCTGTGCAATGAAAAATGAGCAGGCTGGTCTCCATTCAGCACACTGTGCCCCACTTAATGTTTCTACCTCCTCTCGCTCTCTCCAGTTTGCCCTTTCCTCACAAATTGGACTTTCCTTTCACTTTTTTTTTATTACATTCCTTTTTTCTTTTCCTTTGACTAAATTTGTTTTTTCCCTCTCTGTTCCTGTGAGTTTTTCTATCAGTTTGCTGCCCAAACTTTTTATCTCCTTCATGACCCCTGACACTGTCTTACAGAAGTATCCTCATATATGATTATGACAGTCATTTGTGCTGAAACCACTTAAATCAATCCTCAATCTTTTTTTTTGCCATCTTATCAATCATTTGTCATGCAACAACTCTCAAGGTTTTTTGGTTTCAGCTTCTAAAATGCGAGGATTTGCAACTTTCCTTGTTTCTAATCTTTGTAAATTGAACATTTTGAATTTGTGACTGTTGATAAGTCAAAACAAACAATGTGATGGCTTAAGTTTGAGCTCCCGGAGATTCTAATCACTGTTTTGGACTAATATCTGATTATGTAAACTAAATAATCTGCTAGTCAGAAAATAATTAACAGATTCACTGATAATGAAAGTAATCATCAGATGTTGGCCTAAAATTGTTTAAACATGGATTAGCTGATTTTCCAAAAGTGTGGTCTCATCATTCACAAGTTAAACGAGCATCAGGTCTAGACTGTGAGAAAAGAGAACGCTGCATCTGTGTTGAGACAATTGGCCAATCAATGGCCAACGTTGCATCTTTTTGGTATGCACCAAACAAACAATTAGCTTTGTTGCAGTGTAATTGACTGGCAGGACCGGGTGGCATTTACATTCGCCCGCTGTTGCCACCCTGCCATTCGGCGGGCCGGGGTAAAAAAGAATAGGTCCATACAAGGGTGCATTTTGGCCACATCTCTCTGGTTCGAAGACACTGCTTTTTTTTCATGGTGGCAAACTTCCAAGCAGGAGCTTTTTTTTTTTTTTTTTTAAATGCCCGTCTGTGGAGGAAGGAG
>VUQI01017551.1:1828-17403 GCA_015106735.1 Paratilapia polleni
TGGTGAACAAACATTTTATCAAAATTAGTTATCAAAATGATATATTGCTTTATAGAGGACTATATATTAAATAATTTCAGAGCTCAGTGGACAGAAACGTCCATCATATTGGACAAAGGTGGACTTTTTCCATGTATTTGGGAGGCCCATAAATCACTTTCATTTCAGCACACGTATATTATACCTTTATGGACTATAGGCAAGCCTTAGTCACAAACATGAAGACAATAAATCTGTCTCACATTTTTTTCCTCACATAGTGTTTGGATGTAAGAAGGGAAGGGTGAAATATTCTCTAATTAATAAGAGAAACAATATGTATCTGCAAAACGCTGCTAGATAAAGACAGAGTCAAGCACCTGAATAAAAAGTAGGCTGAGGTGGAAAGTAAGAAAAACATCAATAGTCACAATTTCACAGTTCTTACACTTGTCAGACACAGAGTAAGAACCTTTTTATTTGTGGTAACAACTTTAGGAAAGCATTGTTGCAGTGAAAGAAAGTGGATTATAAACACATAACTCACTCCTGGGAGTTTTCCAGAGCAACTACACTGAAGCAACAAGGAGGAGAGCTCCTGAGGTTCACTTTCAGCTTGCAAAGTCTCCTGTTGCTGCTCTCCTACTTTCAGCTGGAAGTCTGTGGAGGTGTTCAGAGGTCAGCTTATACTCTTCAATCTGCCAGACACCAGATAATGTGTTCTCTCCAATGATACCACCTCACATATAACATTTCTACTTTATGACACAGGGACCAGTGTGTGGCCTACTACTACTTTCATGGTCTTTGTAATGTTTCTGCTACAAATCCCCCTCCGTCCCTTTTCCTTTGTGTTTTTACTTCCTCCTTTGTTCTTTTTCCCACCCTCATTAGTGTGATTGAGTTCACCTGTACCTCGTTACCCTTTTCTCCCTGGTGTGTGTTTAGTCTGTGTTTTCCCTCAGGCCATATCATGCACTCATGTTCCTGAGTGTCTCTGTGTTTTGGATTTCATTGCTTTTAGATTTCTCTGTGTTTTGGACTAACCTTTGACTTTTTACAGAGCTTTTGTTGTCGTTTCTGTGAATATTGAAAGTACTTTTTTTCCTTTACCCACCTGCCTGTTCATTGGTTATAAGCTTTATGGCCAACATGATAAACTATTCCTTGTTTATATGTTGATTTTTTTATCAATGTGTGGGGGCAGGTTAAATTCACAGCCAGAGATGGCTTTAAACCGCTCTAAACACACATACACACACAGCCAGCCTATAATTTAGAGGGACTAGTGCACAGCAGTGTTTTTTGAAAACCGCTCATCAAAACAGCAGGAGTGTTTGAAGTCATTTGTTGCAGATACACCCCACCACCTACACCAGAACCACAAACAAAATCAGAGGGCAGCAGCAATGCTTCTTACTTATTAATGAGAGTTTATGCATGGCAGAACAGTTTACTTTTTATGTCATTTATGAGGGCTCGTGCTTATTGAATGACTGTGCACTGTTTTCATTGAACATAGTCCAAGAAAATGCTTGCAAAATTAACCTCCAGTCTTGGCATGCCAATACTGCTGGCAACCCAGCAAAGTGGTAAATGGATTTTCCTTAAATGTGGTTAATTTTGTAAAAAGACGTTTTTAACCCAAGTCATGATCTTAGTAGTCTAGCAAGGATGTAAGTGATGTGACCTTGTCTCTTTGAATTTGTCAAAAGTCTGGCAGAGAGATTCCAATAGGATGACAAATTGAGGGTTTAAGGAAAGAGGAGACAAGAGCAACAGGTAAGCATTGAGAAGCAAGATGAAACATGATGTCAGGTGAGCCTAACATTGAGAGAGAGAGAGAGAGAGAAAAGAAAAAGAGAAAGAGAGCAAGCTGCACTAAAGGCATGGAGACCATGACAGATGGACTTTTAGCTGAGGCCCAAGTAGAGGAAATTACTGTAATCCAAACATGATGCAATGAAAGCATGGATGACTTTTCGAGGCTTGAGACTTAAAAAAAAATAACTTTCTTAGCTGGAGAAACCATGACCTTCGTAATTTGTATATCAAAACTAAACTCACACCCAGAATGCAAGCAGAATTGTTCATGTTTTCCATAAACATTTTTTGATACCCTTTCAGTGGGGTACTGCATCAAATGAAGCACCATTCCCTCATCGGAGAAACTGTCTCTTGCTGTACCATTACCTGCCTGAGCAGAAAAGTGGGCACCAGTCTCAAACCTGCAGCTAATGAAGGCTTTCAGCTGATTCCAATGTCACAATAAAATCATGACAGTTTTGCCAAAGCTCCCACCATCTTGATTTTTTTGGTGTAAAGTGGTCATAAAACTGTCAGCCGCTTTAAGTCTGTCTTTTTTTTTGTCTTGATTCCAATGCATCTGTACCAAGCATTTCTAATTTCATTTTATTTATTTATTTTTCTTTGTTGCCTCATGAAACTCTTCTTCTTTCAGCTGTTCTTATTCACAAGAGGTCACCACAGTGGATCAATCTGCATATTTTTGATTTGGCACTGGTTTTTTTTTAAGCTTGATGCCCTTCCTGGCACATCCTGGCATATAATCACAGAAGGAATCTAGACTTAGATTAGTCTCAGATTGTAGAGGGTGCAAAATGTGAGACATTGTATCTCCATCACACATTAAAACAGTTACAGACACAAAGTAACCTTCTAATTTAAAGTATAATTGTGAAAAAAAGTAGCAGCAAAATTGCTGGTTGAAAGATACAGCTTTGGAGCAGAAGCAATAAGTTAATTAAAACACAGGTTTGTTTTGGTATAGGCATGTGCATTTAGTGGGAGAAGGGCAATTTGAAGACATTTACTGTCTTCTTAGATACAAAAATAATAAGCATAACATGAAGGAGACTGAAAGCAGTGCCACCAGCTAGAGTATTCATCTGCTCTATGAAGGGCCTGATCATCTTAGCGAGGACCTGGTCCAGATGGTATTGTTTGCTATGATGATGCTTTCTGTTTTTAACTGTGGACAAATTTCAGCATGAGTTGAGGGCATTTTGTTTGCAAATTCTTCATGAATTTCTAAAATCCTAATTAACTGCTTATTCAATTGCTCTGAGAAGAGTCCACATTTGAAGAACTCCAGTGGTTTCTGAAGTACGTCACTGAGGAGTGGAGACAGATGTCTTAACTCATGGTCCTGCAAAAACAAGCAGCGGAAATGACAAGTGAAAGGAATGACACCTTAAAACAATATTTGACTGCTCTGACAAAATTGGCCATCTATTACCATGTTCTGCTGTTGACTTAGATTCAATTTTGCCTCTACCATGGCATGTAGTTAATGCAAAAGTAGTCAGATAGATGATTCCTTACCTTTGCTTGACATTCATTGCCATCCATATTTTCCCAATCTGTCATTTAATGCCCTTCCTACCTCAAGAAAAAAACCATGTAGGACACATGCAGTGATTACCACCGAGACTTGAGGTCTTCCATGTGCGGGTGCTTCAGTCATCTCCATTTCTCCTTCAAAATCCCAACTACCCTTTCAGTCAATGGGAATGAGTTGTGGAGTGTACTGGCTTGGATAAGTGCCCATTATCTCTGTACAGTATGATGAGAGATGTGCTCAGTGGGTATGCAGATTATTGAAGCAGGTGATTGGTCACTTCCACATCCTGGAGATGACCATATAATGGCCAGTTTTGACACCACTGGCAGCATGTACAGACCCCAGCCAACCAGCCAGTTCAGGAACATCATTACTGATGTACGCACTGCCAGGAGATCAATTCTTGCATGTCTTTTCCTGTTGTAAATGAGTGTGGGTTCTAGGATGGGAATGTATGCTGTCAATGCTGTCGATGGGTACAATGGCTGGAGGGAAACCAGTTTGGATTTGATTGCTTAAACAGCAGGTTGGCAAGCTCATCCTCTTTGGACCATATTTATTCCTCAGTCCACACAAGACATTGCAAATGTCAGAGACTGCATAATGGGGTTCTTTTGGACATGATTTGCCAGCAACCAAATGGAGCACAGCAACTTGTTAGAGGGTATTTGTGATTCGGGTTAGCAAGAAAGGATCAACTTTCTTACAGAGGGTCTGTGGAGGAGTGTGTGCAGCATTATATTATAGAAGCACTGGTTATACAACCCCAATTCCAAAAAAGTTAGGATGCTATGTAAAATGTAAATAAAAACAAAATGCAATGATTTACAAATCTCATAAACCCGTAATTTATTCACAATAGAACGTAGAAAACATATCAAATGTTTAAAATGAAAACAAAATGTACTATTACTTCTGAGAAAAGATGCTCATACCCAGTCATGTTACTGATCTGTTGCAAATTAACCTAATTAGTTGCAAAATGTTTCCCCAGCTTTTTCTTTTTTGTACCACTAACCTTTCCAGCCTTTTGCTGACCCGCCCAACTTTTGAGACTTGTTGCTGCCGTCAAATTCAAAGTGAGCAAATATTTTTTATGAAAGAGTAAAGTGTTTCAGTTTAAACATTTGATATGTTTTCTATGTTATGAGATTTGCAAATCATTGCTGTATTTGTACAGTGTATGTGTTAATTTTATATCAAACAAAGAATGATTTAGAGCACAAGCTTGTAGATCTGGGGTCTCTCTAAACATCATTCAGTAACTGAAATCTGGAGTAAGTCCTTTCCTTATCATAGTATATTAGGCATTAACATCCATCTAATACATATTCCCTTCATTATGATATATTAAGATTGGTCTACAGTGTGAGTTTAAGACATTTGTTTTTATAATGTGGGGTGACACTATCATAAATATAGTAAATATATTTATGATAGTTAATAGTAATAGTAAATAGTGTAATACATTTACAGTAGTGATTCACAATACTGGTGAGGCCTGATACTAACGTTATTAGTTCATACAGATTGCATAGTTAAAGGTTAAAAAGTGGAATATCATTCACCTGAGTTGTTTGCATTGTTATCCTGCAAGTCAAATGTTGGAACAGGTTAGGAACCACAGTTTGCAAATCCTACCCCTTCACTTGTTTGGGTTGTTCAGCTAGTCTGAATGGCAATGGGCAGTGGGCCTCATTTACTAACCATGCTTACTACTACTACGACTTATTAGTATTATTGTTATTATTATTGCCTTTTGGTCATTATTTACAGTTTTCCAAAACACCATAAGCCACAAAATGCTCAGAATTACAATTAAAATGAAATTTTGAAAATGCACGAAAAGAAAACAAAATACTAAGTGGAAAGTTGCAGGCTGTAACCTTTTTAATTTAAACATTCCAGTATCCCTTATCTCATTTTATCGTGTCTTAAATGATCTTATCTTTCATTAAAAATGACTTCCATCATTGCTGGATGTCATCACTTAAAGTATAATTTCTTGACACTATCCCACAGATGCTGGAGAATCTGGATTTTTTTTTTTTTCCATTGCAGTGAGTTTCTCATCTCAGGCTGACAGATCACGTGTTCCCTGCCCTCCACCTGGTTTCTTCTTTTTCCTTAGTCTGTTAGTCTTTTTCATATCAACTTTATTATTATTTCAGCCTCAGTGTTGCTTTTTTTTATTTTATTTTTTTTAAACAGCTGTCACTCCCGTGGAAACACTTTGGAAAGCTGCGCCTCTTCTGACTTCCTCCTTGGACCTCGAACACTATTATTCGGTTTCCTCCAGTCGGACCTTCTCCTTCTTTTTTGCCTTAGTGGTGCAGGTTTCTCTTTCAACTTCACCACTTTCTCCACTTCACCTGGAGGCAAACATGTTCCTTATATAGAGATTTGGTGCAGGTTAAGAATGTTTCCATGCAAATATTAGTAAATGAGGCCCATTGATTCTAATATGAATTCACATTAAACACACATTAAATCAATTTCATCAGGCTCCAACAATTTGAAAAGAACAATAAGAAAGGTCAACTGTTCAACTGCTCATTATCTGATCAGCCAGTCACATGGCAGCAACTCAATCCATTTACACACGCAGACATGGTGAAGACGACCTGCTGAAGTTCAAACTGAGCATCAGAATGGGGAAGAAAGATGATTTAAGTGACTTTGAACGTGGCATGGTTGTTGGTGCCAGACGGGCTGGTCTGAGTATTTCAGAAACTGCTGATCTGCTGGGATTTCCCCACACAACCATCTCTAGGGTTTACAGAGAATGGTCTGAAAAAGAGAAAAGATCCAGTGAGCAGCAGTTCTCTGGGAGAAAATGCCTTGTTGATGTCAGAGGTCAGAGGAGAATGGCCTGACTGCTTCCAAATGATAGGTAGACAAAAACTCAGATAACCACTCATTACAACCAGCGTATGCAGAAAAGGATCTCTGAATACACAACACGTCAAACATTGAAGCAGATGGGCTACAGCAGCAGAAGACCACACCGGGTGCCACTCCTGTCAGCTGAGAACAGGAAACTGAGGCTACACTTCACACAGGCTCACCAAAATTGGACAATAGAAGATTGGAAAAATGTTGCCTGGTCTGATGAGTCTCAATTTCTGCTGTGACATTCAGATGGTAGGGTCAGAATTTTGCATAAACAACATGAAAGCATGAATCCATCCTGCCTTGTATCAAGAGGTTCAGGCTGCTGCTGGTGGTGTGATGGTGTTGGGGATATTTTCTTGGCACTAACTGCGCATGGTTTAAACACCACAGCGTACCTGAGTATTGTTGCTGACCATTTCCATCTCTTTATGACCACAGTGTACTCATCTTCTGATGGCTGCTTTCAGCAGGATAACACACCACATCACAAAGCTCAGATCATCTCAAACTGGTTTCATGAACATGACAGTGAGTTCACTGTACTCAGATGGCCTCCACATTCACCAGATCTCAATCCAATAGAGCACCTTTGGGATGTGGTGTGGGATGTGGTGTGTGAATCCATGGGTGATTCACATCATGGATGTGCAGCCGACAAATCTGCAGCAACTGTGTGATGCTGTCATGTCAACATGGACCAAAATCTCTGATGAATGTTTCCAACAGCTTGTTAAATCAATGCCATGAAGAATTACGGCAGGTCTGAAGGCCAAAGGGGTCCAACCTGGTACTAGCAAGGTGTAACTAAGAAAGTGTCCAGTGAGTGTAGGTTGTTTAACAGGCAACTGCTTCTCTCTAAACATTTCAAGACACAATGTCACAGATGAATGCAGCTCTGACGCCTTGATCTCTGCATCTAATCATACAGGACTGCTAGCACATCCCAATCCACATGTCCACACATAATCAGCAGTCAGTGCATGACTGCACAGGGCCAAGTAGTGTGAAGAAAAAAAAAATAACAACTTCAGGTGTAAGAAAAGAACAAAGGTAGTGTTGAGAGCTCAGTAAAAGGTGAAAAGCACTAGAGGAAAGTGGAATGAACTGTTAACAAGCAAAGGACATGGTTTGGGTTTTAAAAAAAAAAAAAGAAAGTCAGCAGGGTCTCTCTGGCACAACTACCCATCTATATAAAAAAATAGGTAACTAAAGTTAAAAGGCATCAGTACTGGAATGACACAGTGCCAAAGGGTTATTTTTCCTGGAACCAAGCAGCAAGACACACAGACTCAAGTTAGAGATGTTTTTATTGTGAATACTGCAGTGGTGAGTATGAGTTTGATCTATGGTGTTGAATAGGCTGGATGAGCAGACTGAGTGTGGAGTGGCAGCAGAATGAGAGCAGAGTGAGAGAGGGCAGTCAGGTGAACACAGGTAGTGCTGGAGCTGGCAACCAAACCCAGGCAGGCTGGCAGGCTATGAGTTGGCAAGTCTAAACACAAATCCTAACCGAGTAAAAGCTCAACCTATCAGGGCAAATGACTTGGCCTAGCATAACTAACATAATATCTGGCAGAAGAATATGGTGGAAAATGACAGGAGAGCTCAGTTAAATATACTGCAGGGTGATGAGCTGATGAGCTACAGGTGTGCACACTGATTGGCGAGGGACTGGGAGAGCAGGAGATGAGGATGCAATGCCTATCACTCACAAACACACAGAGGGACCACAAAAGAGACTGAGGAAATGAATAGGAGACAAGAGCAGAGGGAGAACACAAAGGGGCCAGATTTACTAACATGTTGCGCCTGCGCAAACTGGGTTTTGGCCTAAAAAAAAAGTACTGTGGTATTTACAAAGAGAGCGCAGTGACAAGATTGCATGTAAGAGGTGGAAACTCAGAGATTTTTGCATCTGACCTTGTTGCATATGCATTTCTGGGAGTTCCTTTCTCAAAGCGCAAAATATAGGAAGGAAAATATTTAAAGCAACCGCAGTTTACTGCTAATTGTGCAGATATTTAACGCCGAAAAAAAGCATGTCTTATTTTTTGCGCTTGATATTGAAATGAACTGACTGCGCCTGCGTTTAGAAAACAGCGCAACGTTTGTAAATCATCCGGAAAACTAACCACACCTATCAGTGCTACTTTGCCCCATTTAGTAAATCTGGCCCAAGGAAAGAAAGAAGTCGATACTGGGCAGGGCACAAAGGGGCTTCTACAAATTATTAATTTAGAGATTTCAGTTTTTGTTTTTTCACAAATTTGTTAAAACATTTTACAACACTCTGTCAGTATGTTTTTTTTTTTTTGTTTAGATTATGGGGGTGGTGGAGAGGCATCTTAAAAATAAAAATGCGACACTGTAGAGTACACTGTCTGCATGGAAAATCAATAAAGAACAAGCTTTATTATTATCTGGCATATGAGTTTTTGTATGCAGTTATAAAGTAATGTTATTGGCATAAACAGCAGTTTTCCAACAACAGGTAAACAATCTACATTTTGCATTCAGGCATGAGTATAGTATCAGCATTTTCTAAATCTCAGTAAGTTTCAGTAAGAAATTCTTTAGGTATTCTTAAAAGGACATTCATGTTAAGACAGTACGAAGGTGATCAGATCTGGGCCTAAACAGAGCTTTAAATATGAGCTCAAAAGCAACATGTGTTTACACCTCTACTTAAGCTACATTTGTCCTGATTCAAAATTCACTCTCATTCATTGTTTTGATGTAACAAAGTCCAAGGCTACTTTTCAGCTCTAAATGTAATGTTGCTTTTAATGTGGGCACTTCACTACCCAGTGGGGAAAAAAAAAAACAGCATCCACAAAGAATATGTACACATTAGGTTTCTTATTTTATGATTAGTCACTGGATTCTGTGTGCATTTTGCACAAAAAGGTGGGTTTACTTTGCTGAGGCCTTATCCTGTCAGACGATGCACATTTATTGCAGTTCACACACACCACATATTATAATGAATGAAAATGGATAACCAGTTTTTTGTTTTTTTTAATTCATCTCAGGCTCCAAGTTTTCACTCTTGCAGTTACAGATTTAACTTGTCCTTTGAAGCCAAAATGAATAGCAGGAATAATGTATCTTGAGTTATTTCTAACAGCTGCTCTAGGGCTGCACGATTATGGCCAAATTGATAATCACAGTTATTTTGTTCAATATTGAGATCTCCATTTTTCATTGATTTTAAAAATGTTTTTATGTCATGTAAACAGAACACTGCTTTCACATCTGTAGAAATCTTTGCATCAAAATAAAATTGGTCTTCCTTATTCACCTAAATTCAGTGCATCTCTTAGAAGAAAAATACAAAAATCTATATTAAAAAAAACTGTACCAAAACCTAACACAAAGTTAAATCAACAGGGCAGTGCTTTCACCTTTACAATGTGCTTCATTCATACATTGTGCTAATTAATTCTTTATAAATTAATCTCTGTAGACAAATAATATAAAGTCTTTCACTCCATTCATTGTACCTGCATGATGGATGAGAATAAAAATCAAGTCCTCGACAGCTGTGAGATTCCTCTCTACTTTTTGGATACAGCACAGGTTTTGCTACCTTGGGAAAATATCTGCACGAGGGGATAATATATGTTTTGACCGGTATGTTGACCATTTTCCTGAAATATTTGTTACTCACCGTATTTAGTAGATACACATCTTTGGCCAAACAGAATGTGATTGTGTTGGTGATTTCAGTGCATCTTTGTGAGCTGGATGGACACACAGATGTGCTGCACTGGCTCGCTTTTATGGATGTCTGAGTTGATGTTGGGTGATTCACGTTAGCAACCATTGCATTGTTTTTCTTGGATTTCATGCATTAATTATTTTCCACTTTGTGGTGTCTTTTCATAAGAATAAGTTTTGTTGTGTTGCTTTGCAGCACAGACAGACAGCAATCTTGGCATATGATTTCTTCTTGGTTAACATCACTTGCGCTAAAAGTATTTCCAAACAAAGGATGATGATCACCTTTGAAGGACAAGCTCTTCACCTTCTGTTGGGCCAGACATTTGATTTTTGTTGTATATCTGTCTTTTAATATAGTGTTACTATATCCTGACCAGCCCAACAAACTCTAAACTGTGCAGTGCAAGGAACAGCTGTGATTGGCTCATGTAGGCAAGTGGTTGGGCGCTGATTTAGGGAGTGCTTGATTTGTTTTTGCTTTGCATTTTAAATAGCAGAGCATGCATAAATGTCACTCGATTGTAGGAAGCCAAAATCGTGATCAAGATTAAAATTCAATTAATTGTGCAGCCCAAAACTGCTGACTGGAGCTACCTTGTCATTATAACAGCAGAACACCATTGTGGCCATAGGGTCAGGTTCAGTCTTTGGAAGCACTAGTTGGATGTTTGCTCACATTATTTCAGAATTTTGTCCTTACAACTTGTCATCTGCATATTGGTCTTATTTTTTTCTGCATGCCTTATGTCTTAATACTGGCCTACATAAGGCATGCAGCCCAGTATTTTTGCTAACTGATGTGTGCAGCTACCACGCCCTCGTTGCTTACATCAAAGCTTACACTTAGTAAAGGAAACACAGTTTGAAACCCTTTGGTATCCAATTGGTAAATCTTATCAAGAGTGTGCTATTTAAGCTGCATCAGCCTGCCTACAATTGCTGTGCATCTGCAAGCCACTTTGCAACCCACTTCCTCCCCAGCTCCTCCTTTCATGCTATATGTGACTTAATCAATGTAATATCTGATGTAACTGAAGCCTGCTCTGCTCTGTTCCGGAGGTCTTGCTGCTGCTCTCCCTACGGCTTTCCAGCTTTCCATATATGTCCATAGAAGGCTGGGGAGGTCCCAGAACAGAGCCATGCCATCTAATATAACAGTCTTCTTTTGACTGTAATAGTCTTGACTTAACTCCTTCACTTGGTTTAGAAACTAGTGGCTCTTTTTTCTGTTTTTTTGTAAAACAGTAAATTTGAAAATTCATGGATAAGAACAAAAATGTATTTTTACCATTAAAATATTTTTGATTAAAGAGCTTGTGCATACTGATGGATTAACCATTACAGAAACATAAAAAATGATTTTGGTAATTACCAATACTGTTAATTTAGGGCAGCTGTGGCACAAACCTTACACTGGGTGGTGGTCCAATAAATTTGTTAAGCTCTGTAGGTGCCAGTCCATATGAGTTGCTGTGTAAAGTAGAGCTGTGGGAAGGACTATAACGGTCTGAAAGCAGGTGAGTGTTTACCATCAGTTTTCATGTTCAGTGAGATACTAAGACAGGCATTTCAGGTGCTCAGACTTTCCCTTTTTAGCTTTCTAATCAATTTACTGCTCATTTACTGCTTCATTTGACTTCATTGTTGCCTTCATCCCAGATCTTAGCAATATTTTCAGTGAGTGTAGTTTTATTATTACCAAAGCAGTGGCCAGAACTGTGAAAATATTACCCATTTTGTAACATACTGATAATGTATGATCTGAGATGTGAGCTCCATTTTAACCATGGTGTATGCAGTATTCTTGATAACAGACCTGCTGCTGTACTGTTCAGCCTAGCGAGTGAGTGACAGTCAGAGCACGCAGTGCTGTCAGAATGTTGTGATTTAATGGCAGGATCTATTTCACACAGCCGCATTTTCAGCATTGGCTGGGCCACTTGCGAAGACCATGTTCCTATTGTATTGATTTGCACTCATATCAGTCCTGGTCAATATGCTTCTCTAATGTAACGGCATTCTTGCAACCAAAGGCTTTGACCACTATCCAGTCGCTGTACCACAGAGGTCCCTTGTCACCATGAGTCAAGCATTAAAAGTAGATTCTTTGGTGTTATTATGTGTGGGTTCCGATTAAGTGATGATACTTGTGGTAACTCTGTGCTATTGATTTCATTTCTAAGTCTGTTGCTTTCATTATCGTGGCACTTTGGTTAACTCTCCAAGGATTAAATGCTGGTACTTCAAAAATCATATAAACAACGGTTCCATTCCTGTCAAAGCTAAAACAAAAACTCCAGATTGCCCTTTGCCTATAAATAGCTGATTATTGGGTAGGTTAAGTACAAGCTGTTGTCTGTGACTTTCCAAGAGAAAGGTTTGGCGTGTGCTGATAGCCCTCCCCTGTCAAGTGATATAAATATCACTTCATCATACATGCTGTAAATCCAGCATCTTACTGAAATATCACTGTCATTTAACACATCATACATAACATCAACAGAGAACAAGCAGTATGGGATTAATTTAAACGCATTTTTGAGGTTGAATGAGAATGCGATGTCCTTCAATTACCGTCGGTACACACAGTGTGTGCCAGAGGATTGTTCTAGCCTGTAAACACATGTTCATCCCCATGTCTAGGGCAGAACCATTGTGTTCTGCTCTCAGGGTAAAGCATTAGAAAAGAAGTACTTTGCGCAAGAAATCATAACTGAACAACTATTGTGTGCATGCCTAATATCAAGGTGACATTAAAGGCTTCTCCTTCACTGAATAAAAAGACTTCATTTGATGAGCTAAAAATAAGCAAAAAAATAATGTTTGTTCAGGTGCTTGTTTCAATATGACATGAGTGGTTTTGCTTGACATTGTTGTTAATGTGTGGAAGTGTGGTGGGGGTTGAGTCAAACTTATGCTGTCAGGTTGGCACAGTCCCTGTGGTGCTTGTAGGGGGACTGGCTTACAGAATGCTGTGAAGCATTACACGATTTTGTCATCTTGCTTCTCCCTTTGCCTTTGATGTGACCTCTGGGTCTCCATGGGTCTACAACACTGAAATGATTGTGAAGTATGTCTCTGTCTTTTTTTTTTTTACATTTTCTTCTGTTCTGCATCCTGTTTTCTTTGTTTTAATATATATATATATATATATATATAGTAAGTCTCATTTTCAAGGATTTAATCATTGTTTTGGATTGTAGAATGATATTTTATTTTATTTTATTTTATCCATGCTCCTGACTTTGCTGCTTATTCTCTGCATCCAATTATTTCTGTTCAGCCACTGTAGGCAGTCTTCTACTCTGTCTCAAGGGCCTCTGCTGCCTCCCCATTAATGTTTCATATGTTTTCTTACGATTTGTCTTTGTAACATTCTCCTTTCACAATTGCTTTACCCAGACATCCAGGGGCTTATCTTGCAAGACATGACGTGTATCCTCCAAAGTACATAACAGTCATGACCAATTAAATATAATTAATTAGCAAAATGTAAAAAGACCGTTATGCCAAGCTCCACAAACAGATAGATTTTTAGGTAACAATGTTACGTTGTTATACTGGTTGATATTGTGCTATTCAGGGATACACTTACAGTCATGTGAAAAGCTAATTAAAATCACATGAAAATGATTGGCTTTTCTCACATTTAAACAATTTAGATCTTTAAAAGAGTACCTACAGATAAACAAGGTATAGTCAAACAAATTTCAATAAATAAAATAACCAGATTGCTCACACAAAAAGTAAGCATACCACTACATTTATCACACCTTCAAAATCATAAAATTACAATCAGGAGTTTCAGATTAGATACCAATGATTACAGCCTCCTTAAGGAGTGACAGGTGGACTCAGACTTGTTTAAACCTCTTACGTCAAGGGTCTGGTGTTTCTTTGCTTTGCGGTGTCCTCATGCCCTCAAGAGCTCTCCGGTGCCTTCAGAAAAAAGGTTTTTGGATGGCTATGAGCCAGGGAAAAGATTTTTAAAAAGGTCTCCAAGTGATCTGAGAGTAATCATTCCACTGTAAGGAAATCACCTACAAGTGGTGTAGATTTCAAATAAACTACTGATGTGCCCAGGACTGACTGTTCCAGCAGGTCATTTGATTTAAAAGAAGTCAAAAACCCAAAAATGTAGTCAGAGGATCTTGAAGTAATTCTTGCAACTGTTGTTATCCAAACTGCTTGTGTCTACAATCAGAAAAGATCACACTGTCAGGATCCGGGGCAGTCTGGGTGGTTTTTTCCATTCTCCTCTCCAGGAGGTTTTGGGCGGCTCCTTCACAGCCTCCACCTTCAGGTGGAGCTGTTTCCCGGGCTCTCTCTCCTGCACCTGCAAGTCATGATCCATCAGGAGGCTGTGTATTTAAGGACTGGCTGTGGCTGTGATTCTCCGCCAGACTGTACTATCCACCATGGTGAATCGCTGACCTGCAACCTGCTCACCCACCTGAAGAACTCACCTGTTTTGCTTTGTGGACTTTCAAGCCTTTAGCCAGCCCCTATCCCTTCACCTGCCACAGCCTCAGTGGAACTCAGTACTCTCAGGACTCACACCTGCCTGTCCACTCTCCACAGAGCTCGCTACCTCAGTTCTGGAACCCAGCCTGCCCTCTGACATTCCTCCTCTCTCCCTCCGCTCCTTGGACTGCAAGACTCCTGGAACTAAAGGAGTTTAGAATGGAAGTGGTTGAAATTTTCAGCAAACCTCAGTCAGAGACTGGCAGTCTCTAAAATGGGGAATACTTTCTTACTTTTTATATTGAAAAATATTATATCTACTGATATTTTTGTTCAGTGTTCAGGTATTTCACCTTCATCTGTAAGCACCATTTCAAAGAGATCAAATTTTTGCTTGTCCAAAATATATGAAAAAAAAAAACAGTAGAGAAGCACTAATTGTAGTTTTCTTGGCTGATTCAAATTTCCAATTTTTTTCTAAGTGTGACCAGTCTAAGTGATCAGTTTTTGCTGAGTCTGATTTTCTTTCTAAGAACTATAACTGACAGCATATAAAAGGAAAAATCAACTTTTCTTCAATGCAAACATTTATTTTCCTAAGGGCACTACTGAAAATAAAGTGCTCTGCTACTGGAAAGAGGTATAAGCTTTCATGCGTCTCGGCATGCTCTCCACCAGTCTTTCACATTGCTGTTGGGTGACTTTATGCCATTCCTGGTGCAAGAATTCAAGCAGCTCAGCTTTGTTTGATGGCTCGTGACCATCCATCTTCCTGTTGATCACATTCCAGAGGTTTTCAATGGGGTTCAGGTCTGGAGATTGGGCTGGCCATGACAAGGTCTTGATCTGGTGGTCCTTCATCCACACCTTGATCGACCTAGCTGTGTGGGATGGAGCATTGTCCTGCTAGAAAACCAATCCTCAGAGTTGGGGAACATTATCAGAGTAGAAGGCAGCAAGTTTTTTTCCAGGATAACCTTGTATGTGGCTTGATTCGTGCGTCCTTCGCAAAGACGAATCTGTCCGACTCCAGCCTTACTGAAGCATCCCCAGATCATCACCGATCCTCCACCAAATTTCACAGTGGGTGCAAGACATTGTGGCTTGTAGGCCTCTCCAGGTCCCCGTCTAACCATTAGACGACCAGCTG
>VUQI01017553.1:1511-17805 GCA_015106735.1 Paratilapia polleni
TTAATTACCCATTTTTTTTTTTTTTTTTTAACTCTTAGATCTGTATGATGTCAAAGGTAGGGGATTTCTTCAATATGGTTATCGCAGACACACAGCTCTGGTTATTAGCACATCATCCCCACCCATCTGCTGTTCAAACGTTTTGCTTGGGAGTGGCAGCCAGTCAGAGCAAAGTGAGCTTAAAGGGAGGGTGACCTTAAAGGGAGAGGAGTTAAAACAGCTTGTGTCAGACAAAGGATGAACTGCACAAAGGCCCAGTATAAGATATGTAAGGACTGTTTTGAAATGTAAATCACGCAAAGCTACTCTAGGAAAATATGGAGCTGAAAATGAAAATAATAGGTCCGCTTTAAATTTAACTTTAAGTTTGGGTTTTCATAGGTTCTGGATCTTCCAGAGGAAGAGTAGATGGAATTTTAAGAACTGCTAGAACCCTGAAATAATCACAATTTCCCTATTGAAGTTAGATAAATAGAGAAACTCACACAGCATCATGTCTCTAAACAGTCAGTGTATAATGAAACAATGGTTTAAAGAAGAGTTGACTGCTAGTTCTAAACACACACACACACACACACACACACACACACACACACACACACACACGAAAAGTTTTTCCAGGGCCAAATCCTGTGCTGTGACAATGAATCTTAGCAATCAGTGTCACAGGCTAACACAATTATATACATATGCTTCTCTGTACTCTCTAACCTTTCAACTTTTGGTAAGGGTAACATACACCAGCAAGTGATTCCCATGACACTGCCAGGCCCTAGATTTACAAAAGAAATGGATGATTTATTAATACATCAAAGTAATTATGAGGTAAAAATCAATCATCAGATATCCGATACAGGGTTGAGTGTTATTCCAGAATGCTCTCTCAGGAGACAGTATACATTTCAGCAAGTCAGAAATGTAATTAGCCTTTAGCCCACGGCTAGGCTGCGTTTAGGCCGACCTCCTCCTCACCAAGCCTGCATGGGCGTCACAGATACCACACCAGGTATTCAATCAGACTAATGCACAGATAAATGAGTCAGAGACAGAGGAGGAAATGTTGTGGAAATTGCTGTTTAGTTGCAGTGCAAATTTTGTTGTAGCATCTTAAAACTTGAACTCTGTGTAAATTCTACAGCCAAATCTCAACTGATGGGCAAAACAAAAGAAAATATAACTTTTCCAGTTTGTTCTGTGCTGAGCTGGACACACATCTACTTTTGTTGATGGAGCTGTGTCGGATAACATTTTTGCCTTGAGGTAAAGCCGACTGTTACAGGCAGTTGTTCGTCTTGCACCCTGCAAAAGCTTGTGAGTAAAATTTTGGACAAAGTTTTTACTCAAGTGGGGCTGGTATTATTTATAGGATACACCTACACAAACAAGACCAAATTGTATACAGTATAACTGTCCACTCTTGACCTCTAAAAGAAAGTCCAGAAGCATGTAAATAAAATCCTAATCACATATAAAACAAGCATTTTTTCCATTTCCATTTTTTTTAAAATATATTTTCAAACGTTGTCAAAACTCTGTGTTGACTTGCCTTTCGGTGACCTGTACACACAAAATTTACAGTGCCTACTAACAGAAATAAATAACCCCCCAAGGTCTTCAGCATCCTGAGTAAAAACAACATAATGCAGGGCTGCAAATTGGGCTGGCGAACAACCAAGGTGACTCTCTACTCCCAGTAAGTGACAAGACCAAACACACCAAATGTTCAGTTTTTTTTTTTTTTTTTTTTGTAAGGACAAGAATGAGGGCGGAAAAAAGTGGGATTTGGTACAAAAAACTGTGTGATTCAGATGGTTAATTGGAATTTCCAGTTTCTGGCATGAAGAACTTTTCAGAGAAAGCCTAATGTGCTTGTCCTGTCCTGGTTATGTTAGCACTATTTAAGAGGTTTTAAGTACATGTGTGTTTTGCTGCTACATCAGAAAGAGAGAACAAGTGTCTGCAAAGGTACCTAAGGAAGATGGATAGGTTAGTTGGACTTGAGCAAGAATGATACAGTGTGTGTGACAAATTGACTGTTGGTCAACCATAAACTGGCCAGAAAAGCACTCTCAGAACTACTCCAGTCAAGATGCAACCCACTGCTGATGGCACAAAACTCTTAAGACAGACCAGGAGCTAATGCTCTTGCTGCCATCACAGTTGTTATTAACCCATCCATCATTGCCTTAGCTAGGTTTGTGGACATGTCTCTCTAGAGTAAACCTTGCCCTTTTAAAGAATCAAACCTGAAGCTGGCTTTGTTGATCAGCAGTCAGTTTCAAAAGCAGTTGCAAGAGACAGCAGCAAGGACCTTTCCTGGGAAAATACACTATTGCGTACTACAATAATATTATTGTAATCCTTACTAGGCGAACTACATTGTTCATACTTAAAATTATCATTCACATTTCGTCGTGGCATTTTTATTTGTATTAACAAATAATTAACATTTATGGTGCTTTTGTTGTAACATATTTGATACATCAGGTATTTATGGCACAATGAAACAAATATTGTTCACTGTGTTTGGAAGATGAGATTGCTTCCTTTTTTTTAAAATCATGAAACATGATATTTCACCTTGTGGTACAACGATTACATCACGAGAAGGTTGCATATAATAAGAACACATAAATAATTCAATTTCTACATTCCATCATTTCATAAGATGACACTTCATTCTTTAGTTAAATCAAAACTGTGTATTTTGCAATGTGGTAGGTGCATTGCACATTGGTAATTCAATACAAAGACTGAACCTGCATTTAATAGACAACCAAATTTTACTATAAAGCCAGGTAGAAAATATTAGATAGCTTCATTTTTTTTAAATACAGTAAATAGTCATATTCAAATATAAGTAATAAAATAAATGTTATTTGTACTGACAAAGATTTCTATTGCACAAACTAGTGACTTATAACATAAACACAGATATTTTGGGTATGGCATTCAACGACATTACTGCCTGCCATGCAGAGATAATTTCATACAACAGGTTTTTAAGGAAGTATACATCATTCAGTTTACACAAAGGTCTCAAAAACTCATGTATCAAATATGATACAAATAGCTTTATAGTGTAAATATTGCATTCATTACTTCTTACACTCTCAGAACTGTTTCCCATATACTTGTATTGGATGTTGCTTTACTAACCATTTCTGGTGGCTATCTGTTATGGAGGATCTAAAAGAGTTGCTTATGTTTAATGCACATTTTGTTTTTGAGCTGTTGAGATATTCTATAGATCTCTCTGTGTTATATCCCCTGACTCTTTGGCCTTATGTCGAAGAGACCTGCCCCTCTCTCTCTGTTGCAGGTCTGCCACACCTGAATGCTACAGCTGAGCAGTATTTCCTCGTTCGTGAAACTGCTTATCTAGCGCCAGCACCAAGCACTCCTTGCCATTTGGCTTCTTGCCAAATCTAACAACCTCTGTGCTGGTTGTTTGTTAGATTTAGACATATTTAGAATAACTTTAAATGTGCTTCTTGAAAATGACTTGTAGCAAATATTGGCAGCTCAGTAGAGGTTATCTTTCATTTTATTTTTTAATTACTTTTTTCTGTTTTTGTGGCTACCCACGGAGTCCAGGTTTTTGTAGTTTTTGTATGATCCTAGTGTTCTGGGTTTTTTTTTTTTTTGTTTGTTTTTTGTTTCTAGAAAGACAGTTTTATTGCTTTTGGCAGCCTTGGAGACCCCAAAGTCTGCTTGCTTTCTTTTAGTTCATTTTCATTGTCTTTACCTGTTTGCTGTTGTCACTTTGTAAATAAATGTTGACTCATTATCAAGCTGCAGTTTTTTCAGAAATTTGAGTCTTATAGTTTACTAAGACCCATCTTTTATGTTAATTCCTGTGCAACCCTGGACTCCAAGTAAAGGTAAAGTAAATCTATTTGCTTATGAACTTTGACGTATGGCAAAGCACAGATTTTATTCTGTGAAGAGCATTTTGTGTTGCAGCTAACAAACTACTTGAACACATTTTAACTGTTCAAGAGCACAAATTATTAGTTCCATAATGCAAATAATTAATCTATTCTCTCATCCAAATTTAGAATACCTTCAAATCTTTGCTGCACTTGTTCCAGTGTCTAACTGGAGTAGTGAAAAACATCGTGTCACCAGAGACCACACTCATAAAAGACATATTATTCATTAACCTTTTGCCAAAAATCACTAAGCCTAAAGTCTGCTTGTTTGATGGTGGAATTTATGGTGGAAGTAAGTCTGTTATCTGTGTACATGTACTGATGTAACCAAGGTCTACAGCTTTCTCTGTAGAGCTTCACTGCTGAAAAAGCACACACTTCATATGAAGGACTTGCTATTGCTTCCAGAAAATTAGATCAAAGTGGTTTGACAAGGTCCATTACACTAAAACGGTCACATTTTGGCTCACTAGATTATATACAAGATTTTCCTGGAAAGGAACTACTGTACAGTATGTCCAAATGCACCAGTGGACAAATACTGACCCCTGGGAGCAAAAAGAAAGTGCTAATCAAGATCCAAATTAGCCTACCGTCTCCTAAAAGTTACATTCCTATAAACCAAAAGCGCATTCCCAATTATGTTTCGAGGCAACACATTTTCTCTCTCCAACTAAATCCCCTACAAAAAGACAGACAAAATCCATATAAAGGACTTGGGCAGTGGGATGGAGGTATGTAGAAACATGACTCCGAATAAATGCCAGTGTCGCTTCACAAACACAGTCTGACAGCAGTTTGTTAAACAGTCACAAAATTGAGCTTATTGATTTGTGTTCATGACACAAATTTTCCTTTTTATTTGTACAATTGCCACACAATCTGAGAGACATTTGTGGGAAAAACTCACAAAATGATGTCTGTTAGTTCATGTTAGAGAAAAAAAAATGAATCCAGTGCTTATTCAGTGCTTTGACAGAACAACCCCCATAGTAGGAGGCAGAAAGTGTTGGCGGTGGCAAGAGTTAGTCATTATTCCCTTATGTTTGTGTCCCACACAGGACGAATGGCTTTTATACAGCATTTGCTAATACTTTCACACTAAAGTTGTTTTCACTCATTGGTTGGTTATGTTTAAGCATAACTTATAGCACTGCTTTGAATCCCCATAGAGCCTATGCTGTAGTGGACAAGATTCTTGTTTGCATTTGTACTTGTGCACTGCTTTGTATGCACTGCTTTGCCATCAAGATGATCACATTGGACTTGGAGCTAATAAATTTTGAAAAACAGTTACTTTTACTGAAATGCAGTAAAGAGAGAAGACAACAGAACCGACTGAGTCTGCACAGGTATTGTCAGAGCTATGAAAATGAGAAAAATGTTGTTTGGAAGAATAGTAGCTATTGCACTGGCATAATGAGCAAGCTAAATTAAAGCCATTAAAGCCTCTTACAATCAGTTTCACAGATGTGTTATCCCAGTGCTAATCAATATCCTGTGTTTACAGAGCATACTACTACCAAACCAGCCTTTCACAGTTGTTGAGGTCTGCATTGGTTGGTCAGTTAAAGTACAACAACTACCACTTGTTACAAAGCTGACCTTTCTGGAGAACTTGCAAAAACTTGTGTCCCTCCTGGTGGTACAAAATCTTCAAAATGTAAAAGTTGCATTGACCGTCACAAAAACAAATGGACACTTTGTGTCCAAAAACAAATAGATCACAATAGATCACACAAACCAAGCAAAGAGTTGCTGAAGAAGTCACTGATTTGGTAAATCAGCTGTCAAGCTCAGTGGTGATAATATGTCAGGTTTGTGTTTTCAGCTTGATTCAGCTGCCCCATGTGGCCAATAAAAGTATTTGCATATTTTAACATTGCATATCTGTCTTTTGCTGATAGATGTGTGGCAGTCTTTATCAGCTTTTTGAGTCATTGTCATTCCCACCCACATTCCACACAGGTGCAGGTGTCTGTGAAATAATCCCCATTGTTTTTTTCATTGTGATGACCCAGAAGACCTCAAAAGTGCCTAAATTTCTATATTTGGCGTTTTGCTGTTTGCAACAGATGTGTTTCAAGAAGCCCATTAGCTGAGAAAAAAAAAACCCATGTAATGATTTTTAAGGGAGAAGCGATAAAAGGTTTATTTGTTTACACACAACTGCAGCGTTTCTTCCCTAATATCATGAGGTCAAATGTCTTCATAGCTGTGACAGGTCTTAACAGCAACCCCTTTGTTTCCTTTATAGGGCTTTTCCATGCGCATGGCTTCCAATTTCCTTGGTTCAAAGGGTGAGCGTTCTCAGCCTGATGCTGGACTTGACCGCTCCAGCAGATGCAGTACACTTTCTTTCATGGCCAAAAGTATGTCAATTACCAACTGCATCCCGCCCCGCGTGACAGCAGCAGCTTCTATCCAAAAATATATGAATAATATTGAGGTCTCTCTGGATTGCCGGGAGGCAGAGACCCAGGAATAGCGTCAGTTTCGTTTCAAAGCGGAGCAATTATCCCACGCCAGGCTGGACGAATCGATTCCTGCAGGCACTAAATGCTCCTGGCCAATTATAAAGGCAGTGTATCCTCCTTTATACTGCCTGCTCATGGGGAAGCCATCACCAACAGATGGGACAAAACCTAAACGACTTTGTTTTCTATCTTCATTCTGTTTTTCTTTTTATTTCTCTTATCACGTGTTCTTCTATTTTGCCTACTCCACCAGTAACATATTCCAATTGTTACTGAGGGGCGCCCCCTTCCTCCTCGCATCATACTCCACGTGATCATAGCCAGCTGCTGAGAGAGACAGAGAGAGAGAGAGAGAGAAAGGGGGAGAGAACGAGAGGAAGAGAGAAACACCAACTCGCTGCGACTCTGAACGCACTGCACATACAAACTAAAACGGGAGGACCGCTGCTTGTTTCACCCGTGGATAGTATTACACAACTGCCGTCGTCTCCAAATCCTGCCCGTGGGATACTGTGGCTACAACCTCTCTGTTGTATAGTTTTATTACTTCCTTTTATATTACCCCCCTTTTTCTTTGCCATCTTTTTTCCTTCTCTTCATCTTTGAGCATCTTCTCCTGCTCGCAAGTGTTCTTGCTTGCGTCGCTAACTTTTTTCCACCCCGGCTCCATCCCACATAACCTCCTCCATCGCTCACCAACCCCTCGGCAGTGCCCTCTAGACCTCTTTTTATTCTCGCAGTCTCCCTTGGATCGGGCGGAACCTATTTGGGCAGTCTACATGGGGCACTGCTACATGGGGCGCACGGTCTCGCTCGGAAAATGGTCTGCTGTAGGTCTCTAGGCGCCCCGCTGAACCTGTTGGGATTGGAGTTGTCGGTGCGCGTCTGCTTCTCTTTCCCACCTCGCTTGTGCGGTCGGGGGCAGTGAGAGATGGGTCTGTCCGTGGCGGCTCAGGCACCTCTCGAGGAGCCCCGACGACTGCGCCAGTGGAGCGGGACAGCGGGAGGCTGGCTCAGGATCACCCTCGTCTCGTTTCTCGCCACTTTACCTGTGGAGCAGCTGCGCGCCTTCCCTTCCTCCCTCAGCGACTGCCAGACACCGACCGGCTGGAACTGCTCTGGTGAGAGTCGTTTAATTCATTTGCAGCCTCACTCCAGGCTCTGTGCAATGATATCAGGATGCGCGCCCATTGTATAAGTTAAACTCATGTGAGACTAGTATTAGATCCCCGACACTGAGCAGCATAACCAAAATCAAAGTTTAGAAGAGCGCTTGTAACAGATGCCCCATTCTTCTTACTGTAGTTTTGTGATTGTATCCTGCAAGCATGCATCGGTTTGGTGCTGGTGCTGTGGAGCAGTCGGGCTGCAGATACCGACTGCAAAGCCCAATGATGAGAGGGTGCAGAGTTTTGGCGTCGCTTGATGTGCATTTAGCCTTGTTGAGTTTGCCTCGGAGCTTGACAGCAAAGCATGCAGCGGCGATCTTGTCACCTGGCAGGCGAGCGAGGGGGTCGATGATTTCGATCCGACACAAAGTAGAAGCAGCAACATTAAGGATCATTTTAACGAGAAATAGAGCAGGGGTCGTTGGGAACATTGTCAACGGAATAAGGCGACGTGCGCCACAATAACACCAACACGGTTAGTTTGAGGTAGCAGAAATGCCCTTTAAATCAAAATTAGCTACTTCATGTGGTCTGCTTGTAACCTGAACAAAAATGATTCTAGTCAACTCTTGGATGTTTTATCTAGCTCAGATTGAGCATTAACTTTAACCCACCCAATTGATCGCAGCAGGAAATTACAGCCTAGTTTTATAGGCTTATTTGGCAGGCAAGTTGTTTCATTAATTGATACCTTTAAATAAAAACGCTGTCGTTTCTTTAACAAACCACTGAGCTATAAACTTGTGTTCTCCCTTTGGTGCCTAAAACGATAAAAGAAGCGGACCGGGCTGCAGAGCGCAGCGCCTCGCCTCCCTTTGTAAATCAGCCGACTGTGCCGCCATATATTTCCCCTGTCGCCTGTCTAAGTCTGAACCCTTAAAATAGCTCTAAGCCGATTCCACACACTCATGGGCAGTAGCAGTATTGATATTATAGCTCATAACAGCCGGGCATCAATATGGAGTTATGACTGCTGTTTGCAGCCTGAAAAGGACTATCAATGTAGCCTACTTGGATGACATCTTAATAAGAAGAAAGGGGAAGTCATATTATAAACAGCATAACTAATGCATATGTGACATGTATGGGAATGATATTAAGAAATGCTGTATGATACATTTATATTTGATTCTACAAGCAGTGTTGCCTGTCAGAAGAAAGGGGCTTAATTTGGATATCAAAGTTTTAAAAATGAATTTGATTATGATAATAGGCTGATTAAGTCAGGCTTAATTAAGCACACACAAACAAGATGAGATTGAACTATATCTTATTACTGTAACCTCTGGAAGATTGTTGTCATTATTCTAATCATATCTGGTATTTAGTAGGGGTATAACAATTCTGAAACTGAGATCAAAACTGTGATGCAAACATCCGCAACAACATGTTATGATTCTGTCTTCCTGTACCATGATGTCCATGTTGAACTGCTAATGTTCAAAGATTGCTGAGGTAATGAGTGAACCAGAAATACATCAGAATAATGAGTTTACTTTTATGTTTGTGATCCAGTCCAAGTAGTACCAAGATTTTTTTTTCTTGTTTTTGTTATTCATCCTGTAATGAAAAGCCAAAGTATGAACTGAAACCATGGCCCAAAAATCAAGGACTGAACTGTGATTTTGGAGAATTGTTACTTTTATCCCATAATATATATCCTATTGATCCTTACCTGTTTTTTTTTCTGTTTCAAGACAGTAATAGTTTCTTGGAAGAAATAAGGATTTATTTTGTTTTGTTGTTTTTTGGTTTGTTTTGTTTTCCCAAGGTGGCACATGCATATGAAGTGATGAATGAGTTCATGTGTTTGAATAGTACTCTGCTATGATTCAGACTGACATCTTTATTCAGATTACTGTACTGTAGCCTACTGGAGGTTCGTTTGGTGGTGATGATTTGCACGTAATCACAGACAGTGGTGCACATCCTGTCCCAATACACACTCTCCTGCCTCCCCACTTCCTGACACACTCTCATCTGCATTTCAGCGAAGGCTTTTATCCATCACGCCTTGAGGAGGCTTAAGTGCATATGCTAGAACAATGGACATGCACTCACATGCATCCAGCATCAATTACAAATAACAGAGCACAACAAGTGACATGTAGTCCACCATAAAAAGATAAGACCCTTTGAAAGATAATAAAAATAAGATAATGATATTAATAAACCCACAGTAATTGCACAGAGCTTAATTATCCACTTCTTCCTAACAACACCGCCAGTGTGTGACAGTTTTCAGTACAGGGAGAATGGTACTGACTGAAAAACAGTTTGGTGATGAGTTCAATGTCACTTCAGTGCTAAGGGACAGATAATTATGGGCAGTAGTGTCAAGAAAATGAGTTACCAGTTTCGACAGTGGTGCCTTTGAAAAAGCACTGAATTTGATTTTGTTCCATGGAATAAAAGAAAAGTTAGAAAAACTTGGTTTAACAAAGGTTGTCATTCTGTTTGGTTTGCATCTGTTAATGGCTTGAAGAACCGCCAGTGTGGCGGCAGAACAGAGGATCCTAAAACCAACACCAAGTGAATGTTTCTTAGAGTGTGAGTGCAGACATAGACTTGGTCTTGAAATCCCTCATGCCATCTTGCACTAGGTAGCATTCATGAAAACATTTGAATGTATGAGTCATGGATCAGTGAAACCGCAGCAGAAAAGATGTTTTCCACACTACTTAACATGCTATATATTTCTCTAATTAATTATATTTGAGTTTGGAGTGTGGGAAGCTGTAATCTATATGTGCCAAGATTTTAAAAGGGATAACTGAACTGTGAAACGTTTTTAGCACTTGCCACCATATTGAAGGAATAATGTTATAGAAAATGAAGAGAGAGACATTTTGACATAGGGGTGAATACAATTATAAAATTAATGAGTGCTGAATTCCATTTAGCTGCTTTGGTTTCTGATGTTGTGCATGTATTGTGCAGGCTCCTTGTCACACTGTTATGACTTTCTAGGACACCTGAGTGCAACTGCACCATTGTTAATGTAATTAAAAACACATCATTTTCCCTGCTATGACAAGTCATAATGACTGCTATAAAAAGGGCCCATTTGATCTGTGAGTTGGTCGATTTTTCTATTGATTTGCATTTATGCCTGTTGCTGCATCATTATTTATCCAGTAAAAGGTTAACATTTTCAGGATGTAGAAATAAGATATTCCTTAAAAACTGAAAGAAAAAAAAACTCTGCTGAAAGAAGCGACTGCTTGTTAATGTTAATGATGACACAGAAAGTAGTTGTGGAGTTCCACATAGTTCAATGCTAGGACCAGCAGTTTTCACCCTATACATGCTTCCTCTAGGCAATATCATCAGAAAGCACAACATAAATTTAATTTAAATTTATTTACACCATCATGTGTTTGTGGATGTCTGATACCAACCTCACTGATGTATTTTGTTTTGTACTTTATTCTTATTTGTTCAAAATAAACTATCTATCTAAATTGGCAGTGATATGTAAATAACACCAGGGTATATATTGTTTGTGAATCCAGATGAAGCAAATCAGTTAAACGACAGGTACCTCTTAAAGTCATAAAGGCCCAGATGGTGCGTCATTTTCTACCTCTGAATTTAGACCTTACTTACTTACCATAGTTACACATATGAAGAGACTAGCGGTGGCAAACAGAGACCATGAAATGTCAGTCAAATTCAACATCTTATAGCAATGACAAGCAAAACAACTGTCAGCAATATGAAGAGGGTGGTTTCAGAGTTAAATTTACCTCAATTTTGAGGTAAGCAATTGAAGTGAACACCAATGAGAGCGAAGGATATATAGAATGTTCACTAGTGACCAAACATCAGCTACTAATTGATGCACGATGACTGAGTCACCTTGTATGTGGACGGGGCTTTTGTTACCTTGGATATGTGTTACCTTGATTTGTTACCTTGGATATGTCATTTTTGTCTTGGATATGTCTTTTAACGCATGCATAAATAAGCCTTTAGGATTGTATTCTTTCACCTGTCCAGTATTGTCAAAATCATGAACATCCAGTTTCTAGTTGAAAACTTGTTGGACGCTGTCTGTTGCTGTGGCAATGTGAATGAAAGCTAAGACAGTGCAACCAGTACATTGAGTTTAAAGATCCTAAAATGTTTCCTACAGCATAACTGCAGGGTCACTTGATAGTCATGTAATTTTGTCTTAACACTGTGGTTTGATCTCTGCAATTTTAAGACTCTTTTGAACAAATTTCTATGCAGGTGTGTTGTGGGTAAAATGTTGTTGCAGTGATAATTTACCTGCATGAGCTCCAAAGTGGCTTTATCCAAGTTTCTGTACAAACAAATTGGACAGGTTGTCATATTCATCCAGCACAGTTAGCTGTGTATTTGGGGTTTTGTGTAATTATCTCAATCAAACCTGGGATTTTCTGGCTCATATTGCTTTAAATAATTGAACAGCGTCTGTTTTATCTTTAACAGATGTACTTGCAGAGTTTTACCAGCAATCAGCTCAAATCTTTTGGCTATATTCATTCATATTAAAACAAGGAGAAGAAGGTATTCATCTCTTGCTGAAAGGCATTCAGTCCAGTTCAGTTTTATCTTTATCACACATTACTACTGTAATGGTATACTGTATGAATGTCTGCTCTAATTACCCCATGATATACCTTATATTTCTTGTGGTTACATTTCTGTGATGAAGACATGATCCCTTCCTCAGCGAATACTTTCCTATTGTTAACTTTGAATGTCCATGTGATGCTTTGATAGAAATAGTGACAGGGATAAGTGTAGAATATGCAAAGCCTCCTGGAAATCCCATCAAGTGGAATGAATTTAACAGTAGTCTGGAGAGAATTGGCCATTTGCTTCCATGATTTGTCAACACAGAGGTCAAAAGAACTTGCATGCAGTTTTTCACCTCTGACAGTTAACTGCAATGAAAAGTGAATTACAAGACAAGCCGATGCTGGCTTGGTTTCATCAGAAACTGATCTAAAGTTACTAATTGATTCTATTAGGGTAGTTTTTGAAAGTTGTTCAACTAAAAATGTTTTACCATATTTCCCATGAAAAAAAAAATGTTGAAGTACTGGTGTGATTAAAGTAAAGTCTCAGGGTGTTTTCACACCTGTACTGTTTAGTCAGTTTTAATTGAACTCTGGTTTGTTTTACCCCTTGGTGCGGTTCATTTGTGCAGATGTGAACACGGTAATCGCACTTGGGTGTGCACCAAAACAACCACACCAAGACCCTTTGGAGGAGCTGGTCTCGTTCTGGTTTCAGATGAACTCCAGACCGGTTTGTTTATGATGAGAACTCAATCCAACCTTGATCCGACCCAGCTACCTGGTGTACGCTGCAAGTTTGAGCTAAACGCCTTCCCATAGCCAGGTATGCTTTGTATTCTGGTATGTGGCAGAGTACCATAGATGTGCTGTAATACACAAACTGTAGCAACTAGCTGTAAAATGAGCCAAGATCTCATTAGTCCAGAACACAGCACTTTCTTCCTGTATTTACTTTTGTTGCTCCTGTGCCAAACACATCTGGCCAATAAGCAATCTGAACGCTGTAGTGAAGCATTTTGTTTTGCTTGGAGTTTTCTGTGTGTGAAAAGAAACCAAATCATGGGAAAAAGCTACAAGTTTACAAACTCATCAATTGATTTGTACCAGAGTAAACAAACTATAACTTGCTTTTAGTATTTAGAGTGTTCAGTAATCGGATATAAAAAGGCTAAACTGTAACTCCTTCCTTGACAAACATTTGAAAACCTGTTGCAAAGTTATTTAAAAAAAAAAAAAAAAAAACCCCTAAAAAAAAAAAAAAAAAAAAAAAAAAAAAAAAGCAACAGGAAAAACAAAACATGCACAATACAAGATGCAGCATATACATGGGTAAACTAATGAGAAAAAAATGAAACAAGTTGACTAACTGCACAGGTTGTATGAAAGCAGTTCTATAACCACCAAAATATGGAATCATAAATTAAAAAAAATTCCTGTTCTAAAAATCAAATTCCACAAGAGGAACGATCAAGAATTTGTCCTTCAGTAAGGTCTGTCTCTGCGCTCCTGGCGGTGGTCCCTAAAAACAAAACAAAGAAAAGACAGTAGTAAACAAGTTTTCCATTTTAATTTCCAGTTCCAGATTTGCCCTCAGTGTAAAGCCTTGATTATACTCTGTTGTGGAGACAGCTGGAGACACCACAGCCACAGTCACTTCAAAGAAGAAGGATAACAGGAGCCCGAGGGCGCATGCGCAGGTGGTGCGTTGTAATCTCAAGTCTCGCGGACAAGTCCGCACTATTGCAAAAAATTGAGAAGCACGTGGATGTCCCGCAAGGACCCACGTGCCCACCATCTGATGACGAAATTTAGGTCACTCAGATCAAAGCAGACTTGCAAAGTATAATCAAGGCTTCACCAAGCAGTCACCGAATTACATAAGACAGTAATAAGACACGCATTTAGTTCACATTTCACATCTAGTCTAAACCCTACCTCATATCCATCTTGCCACCTGGTGGTCCCATTCCTCTTCCACCTCTGCCACCCATTCGGTCCATTGGTGGTCCTCCACGTCCAGCTCCACGGAACCCTCCCCTATCCATTCCACCGCGTCCTCTGAATCCACCTCGGTCACCCCCCCAGCCTCCACGGAAACCTCCAGGGCCTCCGGGGCCTCCAGCTCCTGCTGGCCCACCACGGTCCATACCTCTGCCTCCTCGCATTCCCATTCCACCTCTGCCACGGTCACCTCCATGGGGAAAAGGAGGGCCACCACCCAACCCCTCCGGTTTGGGAGCTTTGCATTGGTTACACTCCATTCTCCAGGCAAAGTTCTGATTGCCACAACCCCTGGAAGCACAGATCATTATACAAGTTAAAAACTTTTAATAAACCAAAAACAAACACACACCCAAGAAGACATTGCACAATAAAGAAATACATACGGATTAGGACATTCCCAGTCCCCTGCTCTCTGCTGCATGTTGCCTCCCGTCGGTCCACCTCTTCCCATACCACGTGGACCACCTCGTGGGACAAACCCACCACGGTCTCCTCCACGGCCCATCATACCTGATATACAAGGAAACAGCACATTTCAATCATGTGTCTGGACTTGGACTATTACAGCACGTAGTTCACATGCTACAGGGTTCACCTGTGAGTTTGCTAAATCCAATCTAAATCCAGACTACCTTTATTTAAGCTTTGCACAAGTTGAGCAATAATTGCATCAAAAACAGTCCAACAGAAGAAATACTGCCAGCAATTACCTCCACGACCCATCATGCCATCTCGCATAGGCATGCCACCTCTCATTCCACCCATCATGGGTTTTCGGCGTGCCATGGACACCTTAAGTCTTCGGCCTTGGAACTCTTTACCTAGAATTTAAAAAACATTATCGTAAGCATTCACCAGTTTTGGATAGATTTTAACGGATTTGTGTTTGAGATTAGTTTTTTCCTTTTTTTAAAAGGTCTGATGCGATGGTAAAACATACCATCAAAATGCTCCACAGCTGCTTTGGCACAAATAGGCTCCTCATAGGACAGAGTGGCATCTCCTTTTGGCTTTCCAGTGTCCTTGTCTGTGTATATGTTAATAGCAGGCTGGCCAAGTCTGCGGTTAATCTTGATGTGCAGGGGGAAAAAAAACCCTTCAGTTTATTTTTGTAAATTAGGCATCTATGCACCTACATTTAAATTTAAGTATTCTTACCCTAATCGGGCCAACGTGTTTGAAAAATTCAGCCATTTCCTCCAGGTTAGCCTTCTCAGTCAATCCTGTGATGTAGATCGTGCTGTTCTCGGAGTCATCCTGCTCTTCTGGGCGTCCTACAAGAAATCAAAACATTAAATATCAAAAAAGAAAAGAAAAAAACAAACAAACAAACAAATAGAAAGCAACTGTTTGTAAAAAGAAGCAATAAAGAAATAAGGAACTTGTAAGGAGTTTAGTGAGACTGCTCACCCATGTCACGCTCGTTGTCGCTGCCCATAGGTCCTTTAATTCATCAATCGAGGGGGGAAAGAAACAGATTGAGAAAAGTCAGTGTGAAGAACTCACGTTCAGTAAACTCCACCTAAAGAGTACTACAAAAGATAATCCAGACACTCTTATAGACGCATCAGCCATATTGGGAAAAATTGAAAATGGCAGCTTATGGTACACACAATTCCCACAAGTGATATATTGAATTGAAAATAGGACACCTCGGACCCTTTGGCAAATAATTGTGTCATTTGAAAAGCCTCTAAGACCAGTAACAAATCATCAAAAAAACCCAGGAATTCCGCTCAGATTTCTTAAAGCAGTAACAAACATTTGAGTGGAAATTTGTCATTAACCTTTTGAAAACTCATCATCAAACCATAAGCAGTGACTGAATTATACAGTACCCCAGAGAAAATGGTCTCAGGCATTGAAAAAAAAAATTCCCCAATATTTTCAGATGTGTTTGTGTAAATAATATTTTTGAGTACCACAAAGTATGTCACATCAATACTCGAAGCATATTTGCTCAAAAAGTTTAAGTCTTTGAAAGGACTAACCAGTGTAATACTCGTTAACTTACCACCAGGCTTACTGAAGCCACCTCTGTCTCCAGCGCTGCTATGGGGGAATAAATGGAGATATGAAGGCGATTTTCCTTTTACAGCCACTTCCATGGCTCGAGCAAAGTGGCTTGATTGAGGGAGTAATCAAAACATTCTAAC
>VUQI01017559.1:7159-27453 GCA_015106735.1 Paratilapia polleni
CCCCCTCGTTTTGGTGGTTTTTTTTTTTTTTTTTTTTTTTTTTGCCTTTTCAAGATTTCTGCCCACTGCAAGCTTAGCAAGTAGTTTTTTAATATGTGGGGTTAATTTAATAATATTGTTTGACAAAGTTCATGTCACTGTTGCTTTCTATTATCCAAATGACTATTTCTAAGTGAGCCTACAATGAAAACTGAGAATTTGTTTTAAACATAAATTATTTGGTCTCATGCATTGCGTAGCCACCAAACAGATTTCAACTCTTTAAACATCATCACTAATTTACATACATTTGACATACATTGGATGCACAAGTTTGAATTTATTTTGGATTTTCTCTAATCCACGTAGGGTCAAAATTATACATACAGGCCCAAAAATATGCATACACTCACTCAAATCTTTTAATAAGTGGGGCTGAAGGTTCTACAATGTCTTTTAACTTGACAAGGCCAAGGCTTATTAACTTCTCGTTAGTGATCATGATTGACTACAACTGGTAGTTGTTTGTAGTTTGGTAGTCTTTGCCAGCATAAAAAGGATTTGTTTGACAGCACTCATTGGACTGATCAATACTCAGAACAATGGGAAAGTCCAAGGATCTAAGTGAAGATCTAAGAAGGAGAACTGTAGGTTTACACAAGTTGGGAAGGTCTCTTGGAGCCATTTCTAAACAACTGCAGATTCCAAGATCATCAGTTCAAACAACTGTATGCAAGTACAAGTTATTTGGATGTGTCACCACTTTGCCAAGGTCTGGGAGAAGAGCCAAATTGTCACCCTCAGATAAGAGAAAATTAGTTAGGATGTTCAGAAGCAACCCAGGAACCACCAAGGCTCAAGCCTGCCATGAACTGGAAACTGCTGGAACACCAGCATCACTGTCCACTGTGAAGCAAGTTTTACATTGCCATGGACTGAAATGGGTGCAGACAAAGAAAGAAGCTCCAAAATCTACACCTTCAAGCTCAACTGAAATTTGCAGCTGCCCACATGGACAAACTAAATTCTTCTGGAGAAAAGTTTTATGGTCAGACGAGACAAAGATTGAGCTATTTGGCCACAATGACAAAAAGGTATGTTTGGAGGAGTAAAGGTGAGGCTTTCAAACCTAAGAACACTGTACCAGCCGTCAAGCATGGTGGTGGTAGCATCACGCTCTGGGGCTGTTATGCTGCCAGTGGTACTGGTACACTGCACAAAGTGGATGGAATAATGAAGAGGGAGGACTACCTCCAAATTCTTCTACTTCACCTCAAATCAACAGCTAGATGGTTGAAACTTGGAAACAATTTAATGTTCCAACAGGACAATGATCCCAAACACACATCAAAACTGGTTTTGGAATGGATAAAGCAGGCTAACATTAAGCTTCTGGAATGACTTTCCCAAAGCCCTGAACTCAACCCTATTGAAAATTTGTGAACTATGCTTGAAAGCCGGGTCCATGCCAGGAAACCAACAAATTTAAACGAACTCTACCAATTCTGCCAAGAAGAGTGCTCATATATCCAGCCAGAATTATGCTAGAAGCTTGTTGATGGCTATGAAAAGTATCTGGTCAAGGTGCAACTTGCTAAGGGACATTTAACCAAATATTAGTGGGGGTGTATGTATATATATATGAGCCTTCTGACTTTTGACTCTGTGTGAATTAGAGAAAATCCAAAATAAATTCAAACTTGTGCACCCATTCTGTATTTTGTAAAGTCATTAAAGATGTATGCTGTACAATCATTCCATCCTGGAGAAAGAACAGTTCAAAGAAATCATTAAAAGCCCAAAATTACCATGACATTTATACCCATGATGAGTGTATGTAAACTTCTGACCACAAATGTAGCCATGCAGCCTGCATGGTCCTGCACTGTTTATGAACATTTGTGAAAGAATGGGTCGTTCTAAAGAGCTCACTGAATTCAAACATGGTTTTGTAATAGGATGCCCTGTTGCAACAAGTCAGTTTGTAAAATTTCTTTTCTCCTAGATATTCAATTCAATTATCGACTTAAGTAGTATTATTGCAAAGTGAAAGTGTTTAGGAAGCACAGCAACTCAGCCATGAAGTGTGAGACCACGTAAAAGTTATAGAGAAGGGTGTGCTGAGGGGCATAGTGCATAAAGATCACCAACACTCCAAACCTCCTCTGGCATTAACATCAGCACAAAAACTGTGCGCTGGGAGCTTTGTGGCATGGTCCATGGCTGAGCAGCTCCTGTAGGTGCAATGTGTAGGTGGCCCAGTGCTTTTATCCATACTGTGTATTGTGGTAAAAGGTGATATTGGAATTCAGCTGTGTAATTATTGCAATACTCATTTTAACTACACTGTTGTTTGTTTCAGGTCTTTTCTAGAATATGTTTATTACAGGATCACTTTTGATAGGACAGCTCAATTTGCTTAATTTTCTCATTTTTCATTTTACTAATTTACCTACAATCTAGAAAATTCCAAAACACACAAAAGAAACCACATTTGGAATAGGAGAAAGATCTCATCTCAATAACATTCTTTTCCTGTTTTATATATTGAAACCTGAAATTAAGACTAAAGACGTATCTATTGCATTTCATTCATGCATGAAAGCACACTGTTATCTCCCTTGCAACTTGCAGATGATTTTGTCCAGCCACATACTGGGAAAAAGGTATACACTTTCATTTCTTACACATCACCTTGTACTTAGATTTCATATCCAGCTTTTTAATCACAGAACACAAATCCACATGAAACAAAAACATTATGAACGTGTGCGGATGAAAGGCACATAAATGCACACAAACTTTTCCTCTCAGCTTGCGCTATAGAGCAGGTGTCATTATGCCATTTTGGTTTCAGAACAAAGACACAAGGTTTTTTTCTATGACTATCATTGTGCTCTTGATGTCATATAGCGCGTGTGTGGCCTGCAATCTGCCAAGCAAAGATCAGTCCATAAATCACGAAGGGAGAGATAAGATGAGCCCAAATGAAAATACTCTGGCAGACCACAAAACCCCATATAGTGTGATTTAAGCTCACACTATACGAGTTTGAAACCTTTTGAAGGTATAACATGATTTCTGTCACATTATGTTTCTGTGATTACCAGTGATGTAGCTCAGGAATGAATGAACCAGTTAGCAGTGCAGGTGGCCACACTGGAAGTGAAGAGACAGAGACTTCTTTTGTCTGATATGCCCAATTATGGATCAAAAAAATCTGATGAAAGTAGAATTTCCAACTTCCACATTTTTGGCAAAGATGGCAGAATATTCTGGCTCAAGAACAAGTGAAGTGATAGTCTTCACTGATATGTATATTATGTTGTCTTCTGTTGCCGCTGCCAGCTGAAGCCAAAGGGACTTTCGTTGCATTCCCATACAACGATTACCACCAGTTTGTTCCTCCTATTAACCAAAACAAACTTTTTGACTGTAGCTTTAAGATTAGTTACACACTGCACAGATGTCTCCATCTGAGTTTTTCTTTCTGACCGACGGGAGCAGCTGCTGTGAGGATCTCAGGTTTAATGCATTCCTTAAGATTGCAACTCTGAGCCCATACTGAAGGCTGCACAGCTGAGGGGCTCAGAGGGGACGCTGGAAGGCGGGTGGGGGGGAAGAGGAGCTCCTCTGGTTGGGTGTCAGACATCCTTGCTACCCTCCCTCCTTAAGCAGTCAATAACCATTCAAATTAGTGACGAGAGATTCAGACAGCATGTGCCGTTTTCTTCAGGCAAGCTGTGAAGTGATTAATTAATCAGAATTAGTCTATCTAATACTCCCTGTGACACCATCTGAACTCAAATGGGACTCCCTACAGTCTGTATGGTGAGTGAGGAATGTGGTTTATAATTTGACTTTGATGACTAGGCTTCTTACTGATTTTAGCAGACTACATCACATAACCCCAATCCTAGCTTCTCTCCATTAGCTTCCTGTTTGTTTTCGAATTGATTTTATGATTTTTCTGTTCACTTTTAAAGCATGTCTGGGTCTGCTGCCCAGCTATGTTGCAGAAATTATGACCCCACGGCTCTGGAATTACCTGCCTCAGGAGAAAAGTCTTACAGATTCAGGGACTTCTTTTAAATCGCTTCTTTTGACACAGTCTTGTAGACTTGCTTTTATGTGACACTGTTTTATCTCCACTGCTTTCATCTATTTATTTATTTTTTAATGACATTTTGCATTTGTGCTTCTTATCTTACTTTGTTTTATCTTTTAATCTCTATAAGATTATATCTGCATGTAAACACACAGCATCTGTAGTCAACAGATAGATTTTTTGGTACCAGAAGCTTTCCGATTTCCATTTCTAGTCTGCTTGTAGTCTGAATTGTATTAACCAATCACATTTGAGCAGGCCTTGGTTACATGCAAACAAACAGTCCATGCAGAGAGAAAAAGGGGGAAAATATTTTCTGAAAAGCAATCTCTAAACCATTAGCTGTCATGTGATGATGTTTTACCTATTTAAAAATTATTTCTACTAGTAAACAATGACCAACATACGAAACAGGAAGTCTTGGCCTGGATTTACATTATCCGCTATTCTGAATATCCTGGCCATACTGGAAGCTCCAAAATACTGTCTGCTGCCTCAAGAGGCTGTCAGCAGACTTACCTGAGGTTCACTGTTGCTTGTAGAAACCACTGTGTAACCTCTGTTTTTATAGTTTGGCACATAAAGTCCAAAAACGTGAACAATAGCGATCAGTTGGAAAGTTAATGTCTGAACTAATAAATGGATGAAAAATGAAACTGGAAATGAGCGTACTGTTAAGTGTAAAATATTCAAGAACTTCAGACAGAAACATCTACTTCCCAAGTTTGCTCTGTAGTGTGAACATGTGTCACTCTCACCCCTGGGAATCCAGTGTGCTGTTTGCATCCAGGAGCAATTTGGCAAGCATCGTGAAGATGCTCATCCTCATTTCTGGGTCTCTGTTTGGTTCAAGGCAGCTATGAAGAAGAGGCATCAACTGGCTCAAAAACTCGCCAATCACTGGACCTTTAAAAAACACACATGGACAAAGTATTATTACAATTACAGATGTTTTTCCTGGCATATTACACCTTTATTGGACAGGAAATGGGACACACAAATGTAGAGAAAAAGAGTAGTTACATGAAACCATAAATACTGAATTTGTATGATATGACATATTAACCACTAGGCTGCCATATGCTTTGGCTTTGTTTCTTCAAGGCCCTGTTTTAACCATGCAACCACAAAACTCAACAAGTACTGATGTAAAATTTCGTACATAAAAATAAATATAGCAAAACAATTAAGAGTAATGAAAAAGGGATTAGTAGCTCATTTCACGAGCAGTCTTGCAAAGCCAAGTTGCTGTGTCCACATGGCGCGTTCAGTAGGCTGATGCAAGATGCTAACCCCTAAACCCCTAACCCAACCCAACCCCAACCCTAATGCCATGACTGCCACAGGCAAGCAGGGATCAGGTAATAGACATGGTGACAGCCAGAATGAATGCTGCAAGAATTGTAATGTATATATGAAAATGCTACATTGTTGAGTTTTTAATGCCTCTTAGTATATTTTAAGCGTAACCTGAATTATCAGAGTTCTCCAGGGCAGTGGGTCTCGAAATGGTAGGTAGAGCAGGTCTCGAAAATGAAAAATATGCACATATTTAACAAAATTATTTTCTCAGGTCTAATTAGAGTACCATCTGTGAAATGCAACTGTATACCAATCAGAAATTGTCACTAGTTGTGAAGTTTTTTTTATTAGTGTGTGCTCAAATATGGGACTTTACGGCATGGCTTGATTTTTTTTCTTTTTTCATATTTTAACAAGCCAATACTCAGACATTTTTTAACATATCTATCCCAAATTACACACCCTGATTCATTTTCATGGTAAGAATGACCAGTGAAAATTTCAGGCTTTTATCTTTAAGCGTTTTGGGGATATTCATGTTCAAACACTGCCTCAAATTTCAATATGCAAAAAAACATGCTGGAAGTGGATCGGCGGACCATTTTTCAAAAAAAATAAAAAATCTTAAAAAGTATTTGATATATGAAGCTAAAATTCCACAGCAGTCATTAAATATATCCATATTTTGGAGCATAAAAGTTTTAGGCAAATCGGAGATGGTCGAGCAGAAAATATGATTTTATTTCGCCTGTATCTCGCATCATAAGTGATCCCATTATATCGGAAAATGAAACACAAAAGCACTTGAACACAGCGACCCAATGCCATGTATAAATTAATAAACAGAAACACAATGGACAGACACTGTGTTTCTATTTGTTAACAGTTTATTATTAATAGCACTGCACTCTAGCACCAAAACAGGTATAAAGAAGTTATGGACATCAACAGAGAGTTTTGAATAAATAACTTAAATAAATAACTAAATCCATGTACCAGAATAACCAAAAGTGGTTATCAACATTTTAATAATTTTTCTGTTATTGATGCAGATTTTCTCTATGTATTAATAAAATCATTAAAGCCCCAGTCACACAGGCCCACAGACTGGGGCTTAAAGTGGCAGCAGGAGCAGACTTAATTGAGGACACATTTTCGATCAATACAAACAAGCTGTTTTGCACTGCTGTATTTGAACAAATTTCGGACCTGTTTGTGGCTTTCCTCAGACCAGTTCACTGTGCGCTCTGTGTTTGGACACAGACGCACAAAGCAAATTTCAAGGTCTGGAAAGATTTTGTGCCACCTTCTAGGTCAGTCAGATGACTCAAATTTTGTCTTTCAGTCTTATTTTTACCGAAGTGCTAAATCCCGCCATAAAAACAACAGTTACAAGTTTACAGAGGAAAGACAGTTGCACTTGTGAATTTTCTCAATTGTACTTTGTCAGGACAAACGAGAAGGAAAAAACAGCCACTGTTTTTAGGCATTGACCATATTGTTGAGTTATTAAGACCTCTGGACTGGTGAGACATTAACACTGAGTCAGAGGAAATGAGTTGCAAGAAGATCTTTGTGTGCCACTGTTTTTATACAAATGCCTTTTACAGGAAAATGAGAAACTCACCGTGCAAATATCCCCAGTTACATTCATACCCACACACACTTATCCACTTACAGTCTCACTGCATGTTTACAGAGCTATATATAGTGATCTCTGTGTGTGTGTGTAATGAGTGATAAGTGTCCATGCCCTGTTTGGACAGACAAACAGAGTTCATGCCCTGTTTATACAGACAGGAGTGGAGACGGAGGAAATCCTGAGATGGCCTGAGGATGTCAGCCAATGACATAAAAAGATATGGGAAAACAGAGAGAGAGAGGGAGAGACAGAATGAGAGCCAGACCTTTTCCATCCAGAGGGAGTGTGTCAATCAAAGAATGTGTCATTTAATCAGAGGTAGCTCAAAGTCACTGCAGACATGGCAAGGCAGCAACACCATATTTCAAATATAAACAATAAGAGAAACAAGAGGAACAGTCAGCATCTATCTTGTCCCTTAACAAGGCATAAGCACTCACTGTAGAGAAAGAGAGACAGAGAGTAATTGTGCCAGATTACATACAATGAGACATTCTGACACCAGCTGAAGAACAAAAGACTGTGAGGAGGATATGAGCGAGCAATAATTATTCCTGTCTCTTATAAACACAGATGGAGTGTTTGAAGAGCTGATGAGCAAGCAAAATGACCAATTCTCAGTTGTCATATCAACTACCGTCAATTGTCCAGAAAAGAGCCAATTTCCCTGAATCATGTGCACATCAAACACAGTGACAACACACTGTCTTGTTTTGCTGCCTGTAGCAAAGTCCTTGGGATGTGTTAATAGACCGAAAATCACATCTGCAAGAATGAAGCGTAGGGAGGCTTAAACCAGTATTCAATATGAAAACAAAGCACGCGCACACACACACACACACACACACACAAACTGAGCTTCAAAGTGGCCTTGATCCAGGAGAAGGTCAATAGCAGGCAGCTTTGCTGCTGTTTGATGTAGTGACCTGCACAGGGATCACTGATTGGACTTAGACTGGACTGGTCAGTAAGTGTGTGAGAGTATGTGCAAGAGTAAGAGTGTGTATGTGTGTGAGAGAGAGATAGAGAGAAAGAGAGAGGGGATTAGAGGGGTACCCAGCTGCCAGACAATTAGAAAGGAAGCAGTGAGAGGCAGAAAGAGATGGAGATAAAAGCCTGGAGCAGGGAGGTGGTGATGATAGAGGGTTTTATAGAATAAAGGGAGGTAAAGTGAAGTCTCAGAACCAAACTGAGGGTCACAGTTTTTAACCCTCTGTGGCACATACACATGTAAGTGTCGACTAGCTGCTTTAGAGAAGTCTGAGACACATTGATTGACTGACAAACAGAAGGAAAGACAGGGATTTACAAAAGTCAGGAAGCCAAATTTCTTTCTGTGTGGACGTGTGTTTGATCATGGACCTCTATTCTCAGTTTACAAGGTCCTCAACTGTGTTTGAAAGCTTATGGGAGACAGTCATTCATGGGTATTGGACTTAGAAAGTGTCAATGTACACACTGCCTTGGGGACTGTCAAGCATTAAATAGCATAATTTTTATCTTCAACATTTGATAATTGACCATCAACATGGATTGTGGTGACAGTTGCTCTGACTGCTCAGATCAGTACTAATCCAGCTTACATCAGGAGCAGTGTGGGACCATGAGAAAACATCAACGAGAACCACTGAGACCTGGTAGGGTGTATTTTCTTTCTGCTTTCGTGCATGCAGGAGAAAGATGACAATAGAAAAAATACAAAGGTATCCAAACTATTTGTGCAGGAGAGGCTATGTGCTGCTTTGAAGACGCATTACATGTGAACAGGACAAATAACTCGATTCTTAAAATATGACGCAACATGTTGTGTCTAAACAAGCTGAAAAATTATTACCACCTGAGGTGAAAGTGAGCCTGTTCAGACTGATGTAGTGATTTTCTTCATCTGGTGATGTGATGTACTGATATCTCAAAAACCCTGCACTTTTTTTTCTTTTTACCAATTCAGTGTCTTTACACATGCAAACTTCAGCACCTGCAGTATAACACGACTACACATACAAGCTTCAGGTCTCACCTGATTGTATGACTACGATATGCAGCTGGAGTCTCTGTGGGGAGTAACTGGACCAGGTGTTGGCAGAGGCAGACAGCCAGTCCAGCAGCTGGACCATATGTTGTCTATAGAGCTCCATCACTGAGTCCAGGCCCTGCACCCTACACAAGAACTGTACACTCTCCAAGGCCTGAAGGAGAGAGGGGGAACAAAATTATGTCTACACATATTTAGGCTGCAAGGTTTACTTAAAATCATGAAGAATCTATTAAAAAACAAAAAACAGAACACTGGGTGGGAGCAAGGCTTAACAAAGATGAGACAGAGTGATAAGAGAATTATTTCAGCTGAGCAGTTACTGTTGCTTTCCAATAATTTCAGGAATTCGAGAGACACAAAACCATCATGTGAAACCATGGGAAGAACAACACAGCATACATGACAGGGTCTCACACATAAAACCACTTAGAAACTAAAACCTAGATACACAGGATGTCACAAAGGCACAGGAACCATCACAATCACACATGAAACACACACACACACACACACATCAATAAAGCTGATGTCAGAGGAAAGGGAAAGAATGAAAAAGAGGATAGTAAATAATTAGCTGGCTTCTTAGGGCAGGGAAACAGACCTTTAGGTCACTTCATTATTCCCGCCATAGTCCCTTAGGGATGGACAGGGACAGAGACATTGTCTGAGTCACAGATCGGCTCTTTCAGAAGAGAGCTAGACAACCCTGAGCTGTCCATTGATGGGAAAGAAATGGCCCTTTTCTGGGAAAACAAGCTCTTCTTTTCCTCTGGGTCAGGAATGCCCAAGGCCATTCTCACCATTCCTCTCTTTCTTAATCCATTCCTTCCCATCTCTTCTCTACTACTGCTCCCTGTGTGAACATACACACTGATGCAGACAGACATAAACACACAGTCACACTGGTGGCCCATGTGGTGTCTGGTAAGCATCTGTGCCAGTTCCTTCCCGCTCTTTTCCCTATCATTAGTCTATGATGGCGACAAGAAGTTAGATGACATGTTGACCTCAGATGCCACTGGCTTCACTTGTCACTGTGCCTGTTTGTCCCTGGCATGTGGAGGCTGACCACAAGACGAAAGGTCATTCATTACCTGGATATGAGTTGGCTTTTTTTCACCTGAGGAGGCTTTATGCAACCAAATTGGGCTGAACGTATGATACAAACCTGCTAAAAAAAAAACACAACTCATCTCTTCCTATCTGTTTTTTCTCTTAGCTGTTTCTTTCTTTCATTCTAAACCTTTCACCCGCCTCCTTTCCCCAAAGACTGGATTTAAAGTTCCACTCCAGAGGTGCAATTTCAGCTCCTGTGGCTAAGTGGGTAATTATACAGTTTGAAGCTATGTAGATGCTTACATTCCTCGAATAGCTCTCTTGTGTCATAAACCCTGCTTACCTTTCTAGTAAAAAAAAAAAATGAAGGAAAAAAGAAAAGTGAAGGGAAAAACGGTGCCATTTCAGAGCAAAAATGTCAGTATTACAAAGGCTCACGTGAAGGGAGAGCTGCAGGAAGGATGCATCTGGAATTGTAACTTCAAAATGATGAGTTTTCTCACCTTTTCGCTCAGCTGTTGCTCAGTGGAGAAGCTCTGGATGGGGATGAGCACTTGGAGCAGCTGCAGGCTGACTGAGCTACAGTCTGACTCACAATGATGCAGCAGCACATCCACACATGCCAACAACTGCTCCAAGTACATAACCTGCGAAAGGCGGAGTGGGAATGTATTATTAAAAGATTGTCTCCTCTTTGTGAATCCTAAGAGGCAATGCTTTCTTTTTAACCAGGTGACGTCACTCTGGAATAACTAAATGACCACTTGTGTCATGCTTCCTACCAGTAATAACTAATGAACAAGATACAGTAACTGAGAGTGAGAACTTTTTTTTTTTCCATCTAAAACACAGCGATTGCTGTCACTTGTCAGCCAGTCTTGTGGTGAGCTCCTGTTTAGACTAATTTCTATGCCATCACTGGGATCGTGGCCTTTTTTCCTGTTTTCACACAGCCTGTCATTAGGGCGCCATGGGGGAGAGTTATAAGGAGAGTGAGGGGTGGAAGGTGTAAGTTTGATTGAGAGTGTGTGTTTTTGTATGAGGAGTTAAAAGGAAGAGTGCCCTCCAGGTGCTTGCTTTGGTCTGGTGGAAGACCAGTTGGTTTTTTTTGGGAGGGTGGATGTGTGAGAAAGAAATACTGAATTCAAACTAAGGCTCCATACCGACGGCTTGGCTGGCTAACACTAGGGGGCGCACTCCATTCCCAAATTTGAAGCTTGGCATTAATCTCTAAGCAATCAAGTGTTAAAGCCAAGTCACAGGGCAATAAAAAAAACATAGAAGAAGGGGAGCTAAGGTACTTCCAGCCTGTGGGACACACAAACACATGATTTTATTTTGCAACAGAGCGTTGAGCTTAAATGTGCATTGACAGTTATGTATGCCAACATATTTTCCTGAGGCAGCCAGAAGCTGCACTAAAGTTTCATTCAGCAGCGACCCACCAACCACAATCTTTTTTCACTTCTTCAGGTGACTAGACTAGCAAAAACACTTAAAACAGCTTGCCCACTGCTCTGTGCGGTGTTGTCTGAATGTGTTTCTTGCGTTATTGACGGGGGGAAATCCCTTCTTATGACCAAGCTTTTCACTAGCACATAAACACAGCAGGAGCACCAGGGAAGCAGTGGTGGAAATAACGTGACACACATGCAGACACGCATTTAAACCTTTGCAGAAAACAACCATTAGTGCTGGCCGAGAATGAGAATGAGAAAGAACGGAAAAAGTGGTGTGGTGTAATGACTAGGTGGACACCTGGAGTAAGTCGAGATACACCTGGTTTTATTGGCCTAGGCACATCCAGGGGCCTCGTTACCCAGTGTACGTGCATCTGTCCACCACTGGATACACCAATTTCAAAACTCTTCTTTAAGAAGCTATACTATGGCTTGAATTCCTATCCAGTGGGGAGCCCACCCCCTACCGATACTGATATTGCTATAGCAACAGAAAAACAAACACTGGGAGTAGATGTGATGCTGGCCCTTTGCAGTCAGCTGAAAATTGGTCTTGTGGCTTTTTTGCACTCTTTTTGTCTTCCCATCAGCAGGGCAGTGAGCAGTATCCAGCTGTCACTGATGACAAGGTGCAGGCACACAGGAGACTCACCAGCTATGAAAACTATGAAACTATGTTTGCTTATTCAGCAGAATACTTGATGTTGTGACATTGTGAAGTTTCTCCATGCACAGACACGATGAAAAAACCTTGCTTCTAAACCTTGGTTGTAAATTTGTCTGTGAAATTCACCGAGCCTCCCAGCTCGTTCTATCTTTCCCAATCTACACCAGTCCTGCAGATGTGGTGGTGTCTCGGTTGCCATGGCAGCCTAAAACACAGTGACACTACAGCTGTGTAAGGTGTGTGTGCTGAAGGGTGTTTGTTAATCCACTGTGGCCATATGGGAGTCGTAAGAAAACATAAATTTCACTTCTGAACACAGTGGTTTCTTTAACCACCGGTTTGTCTTTCATGTCTTCTCAAGCTCCTGAAATCATCTTCAATTTATAACCAAATGCTTTTATTTTTCACTGAGCATCTGTCATTTATTTTTGTGAGCTGTCTTTTTCCCCTACTGAAAAAAAGAAAAGAAAAACACAGCTGAAAGAGTCTGGGAGTTTATGTCGTGCAGAAGCATCATATATCACCTTTCAAATCTTCGGCTCCCCACAGAGCCTTGAAGTTCCCCCTGCCTATGTTCACTCTGAAGGTTATTTATCTTTAATTTCTTAACAGGCTTCATTTTGTTTAAGTCAGACTTCACCTTTTCCTTTCTTGCTGCCTCTGGTTCAAGTAGCTCATAACTCTTTGAAGAATGTGCACATATTTTAAAGTTCTTTAAATGCCTAAAGTTATATAAAGTAAAAATAAAGTAAGGTACTGAGTGTGCAATTTCTATGCTGTTATTGTGTCTGCAGGTAAATAAACCACCATCAAATACAAGCAGGTCAGTCCAATATAAACAAATCTAAAGATATTAGGAGTCAGCATTTTACCACAGAGAGATCACTGGCATGCTGAATGCAGGTGGTCCTGTCTCCATTCATGTTATTTACAGCTACACAGTGATCTGGCCTGACTCCACGCTATGAACTCTGCCTGTTGTCAAAGAATGTTGCAGGTGCTTTGTCTCTGCCACCTCCCTGAGCAGTACTCTGTGCTTTGCCCTCAGAAACAGAGGGAGAGAATGACAGCATAAGATAGATGGAGAAACAGACAGAGAGGAAGCAGAGGTCTCCCTGCATCTGTGCGACAGCATGTGACTGTCCCATCCGGTCAATTCTTTTTCTGGTTGACCCCACCAGACAGCAACGAGGGAGGACAGAAGGAGGTCAGTTTCCGTTTTCATTTATTATCGGCCTTGACCAGTCAGGCTTTCAGGGATTCCTTTAATGGCATGACTGAACCGCAGTCTGGTGCTAGGAGCGTCCATGGCTGTAAAAAAAAAACAAAAACAAAAGCCTATGCGCTGCCTAGTGTGCTTTGAGGAGTCACAGCAGTCATCCAGGGGTCACATGAATTAGTGGATTTTTGTTATTATCTTAAGGAGGAAATTCTTGCAGGGTGCTCTGAAAGGGGATGGGGTCATGGATATAGGTAAGTAAGCTGTGCAGCAGGATCAGTAAATAGTTATCTGCCAGACAACCATTATTGTGAAAGGGAAAAATATTCGGCGCTAGAGGAAAAGAAGCACGGAAGAGTCTACTCTGGACCTGACAGGATTTTTCCACTTATTTACAAAGGAAGCCCAAATGCAAATTTAGTAATTTCAGAGATGTGCAGCACTGTAGGAACACATTTCAAAGTTGCGTGTGAGCAAAGTATGATCAAAGATGTGTAATGCTAGATTTGAAAAACACCATGTGGCATGAGTGTCACCTTAACAGGGTAGGCATTTTGGAGAATTACTCAGCAGTGAACCCCCTGAACTCACCGTATACAGTAGAGCTATTGAAAACTCTTGAAGACTCAGCTAAAGCCCTTATAAGGCATCTTATCATCAAACTTATTTCCATAACGACAAATTAGACGAGAAACATACATTACGACTGCTGCAAAGACACTGCCAATAATAAGAGTGCTAAGGTACACAGGGAAAGTAGAAAATGACCCTCTGTGACACTGCCAAGCTCGCCTAAAAAGACTTTAAGAAAAACAGCTGGTGCACACAGATTGGATGGAGGGGAACTCAACACATGGCATCCTATGAGGGCAGAGAAAATTTTAAATAAAGCTGTCATCAAAATGAGTCTGACTTTAATGTTTTAACTTTTAAACTTATTCCCCCTTACTGTTCAATTAAAGTTAAGAACAGTGGGAGGCTGTGTTTGTAGCGGGTGAGAAAGAGGTACATGGCATTACTGGAAGAACAGTCACTCTCAGGTAAATAAGTTCAAAACAGGTCAACCACACTGAAACCCAAGCCTCCCTCTGCTGACCTGTTGATATCCTTGGCACACATCGGGCTGGACCAGAGTGTTGGCGATCTGCTGGAGATGTGGTTTAAGGAGCGGTCTGGAGCATCCTCCGAGCACAGCGGCCAGCACCATGAGGGGGGGCCAAGGGTGGGAGGAAGAGTATGGGCTTACCACATGTTCCAGCAGCAGCTTGAGGAAGACAGGTGGAGGCACAAAGGTCCCTAACAGTTTAGCAGCTGCCAGACACTAGAGGTGGAAATAGAGAGGAAGAGAGTGAAGGATGATGAAGAGAGGAAGTCATTCTTTTAATTTTCCACACATCAAAGATCTACACAATCCTCCTATGTAAACAGGTGCATCCCAAGTCCTTGAGCCCTGGTTGGCCTGGTCTAAATATAGGACAGTGCTTAGACTCACATGAACTACAACTGCTGACTCAGTAGAATTTAAAAATCAAAAACAGTTCTCTTCTACAGTCTGTGCAGATAATGAGATTTACTAAATGCCACACCTGATTAAAAAAAATAGGAAAAACAACACAATGTATAATCTGCTCTACTTCTCTGGTACTCACGTTGTTGACTACGTCCCTCTCGGTGTCGGTGCAGGCTCGGTATAGGGTAGCCAGTAGAGGCTGCAAGTGCTGGGTGCAGTGGTCCTCGGCATGGAGCAGCAGCACAGAAAGAAGCTGAGAGGTCCTGACACGAGTTGGCACCAGCCAATCGGTCACATCATGGGTAATAGCTGGCACCAGCCTCCCCAGATTTCTCACAACCAGCTCTCTGCAGCCCAACCCTGGACGCTCCACTGGAGGAGAAAATGAAAATTCACCTAAGCATACTCTGCCAATGTTACATAACAGTGTACTAGCATCAAGATATAGATTTCCTAGAGACAGTAGTAGATAGCAGAGATGGAGATTTGCTTTACAGATTTACTGAAGAATCTCCAGGATGCCAAGTTGTCATCAAAAGTGTCTCAACTGTCATGTAAATATAGCTAGCAAGATGTTTTATTCATAAAACAATTCTGAAGCATAATGCACCATATTTACTGTTTGCATTACATTGTCTGTGTATAGTTTATTTATGTGTAGTCTACGTGTGAAATTGCGTAATCTATTTTCTAATAAACTATTTTGACACTAAAAAAAAGAGCATTTACAGAGCAATAAATACCTGTGACTCAAATATTTTCAAAAGTGTGCCGAACGGGCTCCAGCACATCACGTTCTCTACAAATAACTTTTTATGACTGAGATTTCCCCAAAAGGGACTTGTCAGCGCAAGAGCAACAGTTTCCTATATAGCCCTCTACATTTAACTTTTGCTTCTCTTTCTTTTCACTAACCTGCCACCTTGTTGCCGTTCTCCTATAGGCACACTAATGAGAGAGGAAGGGAGGATTAAAGGAAGCCAGAGATAAATCAGAGAAACACAACAGGACAAGACCAAACAAGGCCCTTTCTGGTTGTCTCTCACTGTTTGACAGTGACCTCTTCACACTGGGAGGCCTGACAGATTTATGATGGCAAGACTAAAAGGGAAAGAGAGAAAGAGTCTTTTCCTTTCCTGTCCCCAGGCAGAACCAGTATTCATTCATACTGTCACATGTGTAGCAGTGGGACATGTATAGGAGTTTTTTTTAAATGCAGACTTGTGCAACAATGCCATGCACACATTTGTCCTGGCCCTCTAGGCAAACTGCAGGCCAACTATGGTGACCAAGTTTCAGGTTCACATTCTTACCAGGCTTGAGGGAGACACTTATCTTTCCAAGCCAGTACCTGCCCTGACAACAAAGCTGTCACAGACGGCATCTTTTTTTTTTAACTGTATGCCATAACCATGGACAGCTGTAATAAAGAGATATGATTTAGTAAAGTGAGGTGTAGTTATTATATTTGGCTTTACGCTGACATGCAGCTGAAGAAACATGCAGCTGCTTTTAGAACTTTTGAGTTTAGATAAGAAAATAAACCTCTAATTGAACAGTTGTCCAATCCCTTGCCTCTCCACCTACATATAGCCCAGTTTGGTGCATTGCACTGATGCCACCTACTCGCACAGTATATAAGATAAGAATAAGCCAAGATAGCTAGATCACAAACAACATGAACTTTTAGAAGTACTGAGAATATGGATAGAAATGTTAATATCAAAACATGGTGACATTTGAAGGCCAGAGTTCATCATTCACTCTAGTTTGGAATCATTCAATTATCTACCAAAATACCGATCTGTATGACTTTACTGCTTAAAAATCATAAAGTGGGGAAGAAACAGCAACTTGGTCAGACCTTCTAGTGGGTAGTGTGGAGGTGGCGTGAGAAGGAAGTCCATTTTGTCCTTGATGTCATCCTCATTCTCCTTCTCCCACTGCGCGCCTACCTGCTTCCATAGATCAACTGCTAGAAGTCTGAAAGGGGAGACAGAAAAAAATATTTCTTATTTATCCTAAATATGGTCATTGTTGTCAGCATTATGCACTGTATTTCACATACAATTATTTATTTAATTTTGCCTCTGTACACCACCACAGTGGGTTTTAAATTAGACAATTATGATGTGATTGAAGTGCAGACTTTCAGCTTTAATTGAAAGGGTTTAACAAAAGAATTGCATTACCTTTTTAGGTATTACAGCCATTTTTATACACAATCCCCCATTTTCAGAGGCTCAAAATAATTGGACAATTGACTGACAAGCAGTTTCATGGCCAGATGAGGCCTGTTGCCTGCTTATTTCATTACAAATTAAGCAGATAAAAGATCTGGAGTTGATTCCAAGTGTTGAACTTGCATTTGGTAATTGTTCACTGGAACTCTAAATATGAGGAACAAAAATGTCGTTCCACATGAAGGAGGCCATCATTAGGCTGAAAAACCAAAAACGTATCAGATCTAACAATCTAGTTCATTCTTCAAACGAGGGAATGCACTGGCCAGCTGAAAGACCACAGAAGACAACTAAAGTGCAAGATGCCAGAATTATTTCCATGGTTAACAAAAACCTCTTCTCAACATCTAGCCAAGTCCAGAACACTCTTGAAGAGGTAGGTGTATCATTGTCAAGGTTTCAAGAACATGAAGGCCAGATTAGACTTTGCCAGAAAACATCTAAATGAGCCTGCACAGTTCTGAAAAAAAAAAAAAATATATATCTTTGGACAGATGAAACAAAGATTAACTTGTACCAGAAAGATGTGAAGAGAAAAGTAAGGAGAAGGAAAGGAACAACTCCTGGTCTGAAGCAAAGCACATTATCTGTCAAACATGGTGGAGGCAATGTTATTGCATGGGCATGTATGACTGGCAGTAGAACCGGATCACTATTGTTTATTGATGACGTGACTGCTGACAGAAATAGCAGGATGAAGTGTGAAGTGTACAGGGCTGTACTCTCTGCTCACTTTCAGCCAAATGTGGCAAAACTGACAGGACAGCTCTTCGCGGTGCAAATGGATAATGACCCAAAGCATACTGTAAAAGAAACCCAAGGATTTCTCAAGGCAGAGAAATGGGATATTCTTCAATGGCCAAGTCAGTCACCTGATCTCAACCCAACAGAGCATGCTTTTCAGTTACTGAAGACAAAACTGAATGCAGAGAGATCCACAACTGAGCAGCAACTGAAGGTGGCTGCAGTAAGGCATAGTGGAGCTAGAGAGGAAACACAGCATTTGGTGATGTCCATGAGCTCTAGATATCAGGAGGTCATTGACAGCAAAAGATTTTCATTCAAATATTAAAAACAATCCTTATATTTAAAATTATGTTAGTTTGTCAAATTAATTTTAAGTTTCTGAAAATTGGGGACTGTGTATAAAAATGGCTGTAATTCCCAAACAGTTAATGCAATTTTTTTTGTAAAACATATTGAATTAAATCTGAAAGTCTGCACTTCAATCACATCTTGATTGTCTGACTTAAAATCCAGTGGTGGTGAGCAGAAATTGTGTCATGTAGTTTTTAGACACTCAAGTGAAGTTTCCTCTTACACAATAAATTGAGGAAATTAAAGAATAAAACTGTTGACTTTAACCTTATTTCTGGAATCTCATCATTGATGCTGCTCAGCAGGAGAGGGATGAGTTTGTGAAAATAAGAGTATCTGTCTCTCATGTGCAACAGCCAATCACCGACAACTGCAGTCACAGCTTTCCTCACCTGGATCAAAAGAGAAAATGAGGAGAAAAAGCACAATACAGCATGCTCTAGGCATAGACAAAATGCTTTGATTTTTTAGGACAAAAAATGGCCGAGTAGTAAGACAAAGTTGGTGCTTTAGAAGTTGTTGTTTTTTTTGTTATTTGTTTTTTATTTTTTTTTACAAAACTGAACCTGTGGTGAGTCGTCAAACAGTCTCTGTGCCAGGTGAGAGAGCACGTCATCCACATTTTTCCCACTTCCATGCTGAATGACTGCCCCAGTGGCTTCGATGACAGAAACCCGTACCCGAGAGTGCTGATGAGCAATCGTCAGCATGAGAGGCTTTATAAGGCTCTCAGCTTGCATGTGAAAGAGCTCTGAAGAGAAAGAAGTGGAAAGGATTTCAGTCCATTCAATTCACTCACTGAAAGCTGGGTCATGCAGTGATATAATACTATTTATGATACAATATGAGACTAAGTACATCAAGGGATTTCACTGAAACAAGAAAATAAGAAGGGCATCCAACGTTTCAGTTTTGTGGACACATCTGACTGGTCAAGGTGACTAAAATAAACTGCTAGGGATTAATGGAACCTGCATGAACATCTCCACTGTGGCAACTGTTCAAGCAAAGGTTAGCAGTTTGAGTTGAAACAAGTATTTTTTTTTTCAACTCAACGTTTTAACGTTTGTTACAGGAATTACTGACAGTTCTAGTTTTCCAGGACAAAAACTGCAGAGGCACCTACGCAATACAGGAAACAGAGCTCTTGGGTCGCAAACATGTCTGCGTACTTCGAAACCATGGTAACCGGCTTTCTAAACAGCACCACCAACAACAAAACCCTTTCACCAACCTGGCACACACTTCGCGAAGTTCACGGTGCATTTGCAGCTTTCTCTCTTAACATCGGGGAAAGGGTCTACGATGGTTCTCTGCAATATGTTGATCATTTCGCTCAGATAGGGCGCTAAATTCTTCCCGCAAACCTCCACCACGAGAGTCAACAATTCCACGGCCGACAGGCGAAGCTCCTCTGTCGGCTCCAGGATCTCCTTCTCCCCGAACCGCTGAGCCAGGCATGGCATGAGATAAGGCAGCGATTCCTCCGGCTTGGGGACACATCGAATAAATTCTGTTATAGTCGCTATCGTAGTTTCTCTGCATCTTTCCATCGGGTCTGACAGGCATTTAAGGAGAGGCTTGAGAAGGGAAGAGAATACTTCCTGTAAGACGCTGCTGGAGAGCCCTTTATCTACTGTCTCTTTCTTGATGAACTCCAGAGCTCTTTTTCTTGTCGCCTTGTCGTCTCCGTTTAGATAATTTACATGTCGGGTGAGTCCTTTTAAAACTTCACAGGCAGCATGCTCACCTCCAGCCGCCATCGTCGCCATCTTGACCGTCGTTACGGCAACCGGCGGCTGCACGACAAACAAACGACCGCTTTACGGTAGCTTTGGATTCAAAAATCTCGAACTTTATTTACATTTGCAAACACAACACTCTTCAAATGTTCCCATATATATTATTAGAGATCTCAGGCCAAATAAATTGATGTGATAATACAAACACTAAATGAATTAGCTAATATATATAT
>VUQI01017566.1:5000-18641 GCA_015106735.1 Paratilapia polleni
ATTAAAAAAAAATATATATATATATATATATATATATATATATATATATATATATACACATACAGTATATGCCCTGTTTATAAAACTATATGTGGCTGCAAAAAGATAAAAGTACTCAGTCTTGATTAGATGCAAATTAAGAGGTAATTTAACGGATTAGATTTGGTTTCAGGCACAAATTTGACGTCTTTCTTTGTTTCCTTTAAAATATTGTTTATTACTGGTTTATTGGTGCTCTTTCGAATAGCATAGTACCAACAGAAGCACATATAAAAAGCAAACAAAAAGCTGAGTTTATGCAGTGTAAAGGACAAACAAAAACTTTATGATATCAAAGGATCAATTATAATTGTGGATATACTGTATGTATTTTAATTAAAGTAGACATTTATGTATTCACTGTGTTCAAAAAGTCCATACACATAAATACATGCACAAAGGCAATAGTTAACATACCAGTTTTACTTTGTGAGTAATTGCTGCCTTTAACATGATTGTCTGGTTATCCAGTGCCCCTGAGTGCCGTGAGGAGGATGGACATTTATGATGAGCAGGTTACCACCATGCGAGTGAGGTGGGAAAGGGCACCGGGAGCCACGGGCTACATGCTGCTCTACAGTGCCATCAATGCTACGCAGCCCACTACTGAGCAGGAGGTAAGATACATTCTGGGAAACGAAAGGGCATACAGCCAATCAGCTGTGGATATAACAGAAATGGACAAGGAAAAAATTAGTAAAGGTTTATAATCAAAACGCATATGCCATACACAAGCAGCAAACACACGCAACACATCGCTAAACACAAGAAGTGACCAAACACTTAAACCTGCTGTCAGCAGTTTTTGACTAAATGCAGATGTCACACAGTGAAATAATATTTTACAAAGCCACCAGTGTTTGCCTCGTCACTCAGCAGCAAGGCAACAGGGAAAACACAAAGAAACATTGTTAGTCACAAAGGGGTGGCTGAACCATGAGCTCACTCTGCCAAGGGAACATCATCATTTCTTCATGAGGTGTCAACCCCAGTGGGTCAAAACCAGATTCAGCAGATGTGCTTCAACCAGAATATTTCTCTTAACCATATTTCTCAATCTTTGTCACTGAGGAGTCCCCCGTCATCTGCTTCCCCTCTCAATGTGTGTTGTTTGTTTGGTTTGGTCTCCTTCCAGATGAGAGTGGGCGGGGATACAACTGATGTCCAGCTGGTGAAGTTGCTCCCCAACACGGCCTACACACTTTCTTTATTTGCCCTCCATGGAGAATCAGCAAGTGAACCACTGACCAAGCAGGGAGTCACATGTCCGTAATCACAAGATCGGTTCAGTGTTTCAGCACACATTTAAAGAAGCTAATGAAATTTGTGTTGCACTAACTAAACTTTTATCCCTTGTTCAGTGCCCTTGCCACCTGCCGGTGAACTGAGGGTTCGTGATGTTACCCACAGCACAATGTGGCTTGACTGGGATGCTGCTCCTGGTCCTGTTCGCAAGTACCTCATCACCTACAAGGCTGAAGATGGAGACGCTAAAGAAGTGAGTTTGTCTATAATCGTATTTATCGTTCCTTTCCTGGCATTACTACAATGATCTGCAATAAAGACAAAAACACAAATAAGAAAAGGCATGCAAGCAAAATGTTAGCAGCCTATGTTTTGACCAGTCCTGCCCAGTCCTATTGCATAACTTGTTGTCTGTTATAGTCATTAGGTTTTATGGTGATGAAGTTGTTAGAGATTTTTTGACTGATCCTTTATCATATTCGCTTAGACCACATTGTGGAGATTGCAGCTGGTTGAGTGGACATCAGGGAATATTCTGGGGTCCAGCAAAAATATGAAACTATCTGAACGTGATTTTGCAAGGCTTACAGGGTGGTTATGGTAGTAGGGACTAGAGGAGTACTTTATGGTTGCATGTCCCCAATTGGGAGTTCTCAGGCTACAGCAACATACTCTGCCATTTGCATTTTGCTACATCCTTAGCCATAAATCAGGTGAAGGTGGTCCTCAAAGCTCTAAAGGTGGAAACACACATGTTAAAGTGACTCATGGGCTGAAGATATATGTGATGGAACCCAGAGACAGGGTGCCACTAACAACAAAGTGCAGGACAAACTACGCTTGGGCGAAGCATTTAGTGTTGTTTTTATAGAACTGAGAGACAAATGGAGTGCCAGCTCAGACTAACAGTTTAAATGATAACATAAGTATATATCAAATATTAATGGGTAATGACAACAAATCCCTTTTAAATTTCTTAACATTTAGCTAATGAAACTTAATGGAATCAAGAGCATGAAGTACTGTTGGTGTTCGGTTAAATTTAGTTGCATTTTGTGGGTTGTTGTGTGTCTGTTGTATGTTTGTTCCCATTTTCTTTAGTTTTACACCTTCTGGTCACATTTCCTACCAGTTTTATTAGATGCATATTAGTGATGTCACCAGCGTTCCTGGAAATTTGCACCGAGAATGAAGTGTTACACTGTTAAAACCTTAAGTGAAGAGAAAAACCCCTGAAGGATTTCTCAAATCTCTATATACGTTATTGATGTTGTGTAATAATATTTAACGACTGTGTTTTATTGTTGTACAGCTGGAAGTGGGAGGAAGTGTGACCACCAGACAACTGGACAACCTGATCTCACAGACTGAGTACACTTTAGCTGTTACTCCAGTCTACGATGAAGGTCCTGGACAGCCAATGTTGGGAGTGGCTATCACAGGTCAGAATTATTACAATGACAGTTTGGGTGATGGTATTAGTCATTAGTTAGTATTTTGCTGCTTCTCACTGACTTAGAGATCATAATGAACTTTCTTTCCTCTACTCTACTCGAAGATGTGGTTCCAGCACCAAAGAACCTCCGATTCTCAGAAGTTACACAGACCAGCTTCAGAGCTACCTGGGAGCATGGAGCCCCTGACGTGGCTCTGTACCGCATTGGCTGGACTAAGAAGGGAGAAAGCAACTTCCAATACGTAAGAGAAAACCAGGTGTTCAGGATGTTTATATTAGGGATAAATCATGCAGGTATTTCTTGATGAGTCCCATAGTAAGGGTTTGGCGATGCTTTGGAAAAGGCCTCCGGTGGAGGCAGGGAGAACATCTAAAAAACAGACTTTTATACCAATTTACTACTAATTTCCTCAGTATGAATTTTACATGGCTTATGTTTGGTTTTTATTGGCTAAAATTTTTATTCAAGCATGATCCCACATACTGTGTTTGTGTTTTCCTCATCAGGCCATTCTGAACAATGATGAGACAACCTACGTCCTGGAGAACTTGGAGCCAGACACGCCCTACGATGTGTCTGTAACTGCGATCTACCCAGATGAATCAGAGAGCGAGGATCTGCTGGGCACCGAGAGGACATGTAAGATGCACACACCAGCAGTTCTGTGATGACAACACAATAATGACTCCTGTTAACACTGTATGCTTATATTATTTGACACAGTATCTCTTTCGTTGGTCTCTTATTGACCAAAAACTAGAAATTATTTACCTTTTAATTTTGCCTTTTGGAAATATGCTGTTTGAAATGTTCAGTCAAGGGTATGCCCATTATACGTTTCTATTTTTGCCTCTATAGTGCCGCGTCGTGGTGGTCCCCCATGTAAGTGTATTTGTTGTAAACCAAAAGGATGCTTTTTCTTTTAAGTGGCCAAAGCATGTTTTATTCTTTCAACCAGTCATCAGAACTGTTGTTCATTGGACAACAGTTTCATCATCAAGCAAGGCCCTTAACTCATCCATCGCTCCAGTGTCACAGCCCAGTTTTACTGTGTGTTTGTCTGTCCTTGTCTGTGTTTGGCCCCTTGTCCATGCCATCATCCTGAGGCTTCTTCATGTTCTTACTCAGTCAAATTAAACGGCTAATGATGGATTTCCACTATGCATGCCTGGCAAAACAAGGATTTGAATCCCTGTTTTCAAAACCAGTTCCATCAACCATCATCTCTTCATCCATCCATCTATTCATTGCATTCATCCATGCATATGTCATCCATCATCATCAATCCATTGCCCATCAAGAGAATCCATCCCTGCTTCAGAAAAGACAAAGGAGGATTGTCTTTTCTTCTTTAAAGCTGCAGTCCTTTTTACCACTCATTGGTAGACTTTCTTTTACCATAAAAGAAAGGAAGTAAATTAACTGACATTTTAACACAAATGAGCCGTTCAAGAGAAAAAAAAGGTGTTTTAACATGACCAGAGCAAGATATCAAGGACTGTGTCTTTAAAAGATATTTCAAGGATATCAAAAAGGAAATGTTTTCAAGGAAAAACATAACTAATATTGATGTGACTTTAATTGTGTGGTTGCATGTGCACTTTGCAGCACCTAATCAACCTCCCACCAACTTGGTTGTGTTCAATGAAACCACCACCAGTCTGAACGCCAGGTGGACTCCACCTCCAGGCCGTGTCCAGAACTACAAGATCACTTATGTCCCCACATCTGGAGGCAGGAGTCAGACTGTAAGTCACACAACAGGAACAGATTCAATAACAGACATTTCTCAAAAGGGGAGCTGCTGTGGAAGTTGGTTGTGTCAATGTGGTCCTGAAAGTCACATTTTATCATCTGTAAAAGGCTAACTTATATTTGTCAGTATTTAGCAGCAGTTATAAGCTTTAATATATTAGCTACATTCTCCTTACTTTTCCTCTCCTTCTTCACTGGATTTCAGTCCAGCAGTAATAATCCAGACAAACTGTGGTTTATAGCTAATGGCTTTAACTCAGTGAGTGGATTTGTTTCTTTCTCCACAGTAACTTTGGCCTCCAATAAATCTATACAAACTGTGCCACCAGTGTTGCATTATTTTAGTTTATTCTAAATCAAATCTCATAATCTGTTGTTTGGATATATCAGCATTAGTGTGGACAAAACCCTTCTTACTTTTCCCTCAATATTTCCTGACACTGCAGACTCTCTCCCGCTGGTCATGCATTTTTGGCTGCCTCGCTGAATGTGCAGAAGTCCTTCTGGATGACAGCTGAACTTTTGGTTTCAATTTTCTGTCAGACATTTTTCATAGCTTCCATAAGCAAGACTTAAAAGAGAGCCAGAGGAGTGTGTAGACGTGCGAATTTCTGTACACAAGATTGCACACTGATAAGCTTCAAAACTTCAGTGAGAGGATTTAATCATTAGTACTTGGCATTTATTAGAAATTGGTTAAAAGAGATCAGATCTCTTAGAACATTCACATGGTACACTTTGTGGGCTTTATGTGGGCAGATACTATAGAAACTGGACATTTATCTGCAGGGTCTGTATGTGATTGTGTGGGAGGTTATGGTTAAAGTGCTGCACAAAGATGCTGTGCACTCAAACCTGGCTATTACTTCACAGTTTTTTTGTTACCTTTTAATAGGCTCAGGTGGCATGCAACATTTGTCATTCTGGAGAAGGTGGCTAAAATTTGAAGTTAATTTTCTTTCCTTGTAATTTACCATGTCACAGTGTTTGTGTGTTTAAAATACAGCTCGGATGGTGTTACATAAGTCCTTTGTGGACCATTACTTTCTGTTTTTCCTTTTTATTATTTGATTAAATTCAGTTGTGCTGATTGTCTGGGTGATATCACACTGAAAGGTTAATGGAAAATTGGATGCTGATGTGCTAGCATCAGCCAAATTGTGTTAGTTCTGTGTCAGGATTTCGATGAGTATAAGTAGCCCAGAGTTTTGTGTATTCCTTCAACATTTCTTCTGGGTCAACAAGTGTGTTTTTCGGAAATGCCTTACACACATTTCATGCTCAGGAAAACTGTAGCAGTGCCAAATAATAAAACTTCTGTCCTTTTGTTTTTGTTATCTTTGCTGATAAAACCAGAAATACAACAATAAAACAAATCCACAGTGAGTTAAATCCAACATATGCAAACTGACATATACATGCCAACACACTCTCTTAGAATTAGCTTCCTATAGCTTAAGTAAAAGCCGTGTAGTAAATTCATCATTAGTCATGACAAGACATCCAACTGTTTCAGCGATTAGCAGACATATTTACCTTGGCCAGTGTACTATGAACCAACCAAAAATATTCAAAACATTCCTCCTGGAAGTCGAACAGTTTTCAGGAACAGTTCTTTCCATCAGGATATCAATCTGAGAAACCTGTAGAGAATGTTTTATTCCATCTAAAACAGAGGAAATACCTCTCCCCTCAGCACATAAAAGAGCTTTAAAGAGTTGTTTTTAAAGTGTCAGTGAGAAAGATATATTTTGTAGTCATTAGACAAAGGAAATGCAAAATTCTTCTCAGGGACTGAAAAGCCAAGTGAACTTTACTAAACTAGTAAACTATTTTTCACCCTTCTACCTTCACTGCAGCCACTTGGCAGCATCAGTAACTGATTTACTGACATTTATTTTTCTCCTAACTAGACCCAGGTTGGAGGAAAGAAGGCGACAGTCCTGCTTCCCAAGCTGACGCCTGACACTGAATACTCCATCAGCGTGGTGGCAGTCTACGCCAGAGGAGTTAGCCAACCACTGGATGGCATTGGAAAGACTAGTAAGTTGTCAACTAATTTGTAGCCTAAAATAATAACAGCAAAATCTTGGCTAGATAAATGCATATGGTATGGATGAGGTGTAGTCTGGATAAACAGCATTCATGGAAATTCTCTCAGTTTATAAAAGCTTATAGATACCATTTAGCCTTTCAATACATATGTTGCTAAAATGCTATATGTAACTGTATCATACCTTTATGTTACCTCAGGGCCTCTGGGTGGTGTTAGGAACCTGCGGGTAACCGACCCGACTACCAGCTCCCTAAATGTCCAGTGGGAACCTGCTGAGGGTAGCGTGCGGCAGTACAGGATCTTCTATGTACCTGCAGCTGGAGGAGAAGAAGAGATGGTGAGCAAGAAATTAGCCCCATAGTTTGTTTCTGCCAAGCAAAAAATGATGGTCACCTCGAGTGGAACAATCCCAGCATGATGTATGTTGTGTTGTGCTTCTGTACAGGTGCAGGTATCAGGCAGTACCTACAATACTGTCCTGAAGAACCTGCAGTCTGATACCGTCTACACTGTGTCTGTGGTTCCTGTTTATTCTGCTGGAGAGGGTCAGCGCATGTCTGACAATGGCAAAACATGTAAGCACTGCACACATGCAAGCACTGCTGTAGGTAACAACTTCAAATGGTGATCCACGCAAGGTCGTTAAGAAGCGATAGTGACTGGGGTTCTCTCTCAGGGTTTCAAAAAGCCAGTGCAGACCAAGAAGAAAACTTGTGAATTGAATTCTGCGAAATGGCAGCGGCATTTATTTTCCAATGGCAGGAATCAGTTTGTGTCTGTCCAGAATGAACTTAGTGGCCTTAGCTCTTGGCCTGCTGTGTCAGGAACCTTCAATAAAGCAGCTAGTTAGAACTGATTTGTTTCATTATATCGTCCAAATCTTCTCAAAACCTGCAATCCAGTCAACTCAAATTCCATTTGTTTCTCAAGATGTGAATAAACACTTCTTGATTTGATTGTGTAATTGAAGAATGAGCTGGGGTACCCACAATTACCCAACATCCCAGGTAAAAAAAACAAAAAACAAAAAAACTGAGGCTTTAAGAGGAAGAGAGCATTCAGTAGCCTGGCTCCAAAAGCCAAGACTCACTGGGAGAGAGCTTTACATGTTACCTGCAAACTGGAACATAAAGCATAAACTAAAAGACAGTATTCAGCTCAGTCAGCTTAATTTGAATGAAGAACATGGGTTTTCCACTTTCTCCCACAGTTGAACCACCAAACTCTGCTGGGAATGAGTCAGCATTTTGTGGGGTGATTGCGTAGGAAGGAATTCCTCTGGCCTGGCAGCATTATAATGATGTCTCCTCTTTCTTTACTGTAATATTGTCCATTATAGGTTGAAGTGAAGGGTAGTGGTCAGGATAATGGTGGGGCTGGGGTATAGGAGGAGGGATTGAGTATTTGGCTCCTCTCTGGGAAAAAGAAACAGGGGGGTTAGAAATGAATAGAGAGCATTATATGTATAATTGCTCTCAACCCTCTTTGCTAGGGTCATGCTCTTTGCCAGCTACTGTTACCCCATTTTCCCTTCTGTAGTAATAGTTCATCATGTTTAGTGGCTTTTCAGTAGACAGGTTAACTCTTATGCTGCCTCTTTACATATACTTATGTCCATAAAAATGGCAGGGTTTGAATCAGCTCTCACCTTACTTAACTTAAGGAAGTATCTGCTGTCACTGTTTGAGCTAACATTGCTGTTCAGTGAGTGTTCATTGTGTCTTTAAAGCAACAAGCTTTGGTCTGTGAAACATTTAAAGTACGGAAGCTTGCTTACTGTGTTTTGCCCACTGTGTTTTTCCTCTGCATTTATGGGCTTATAATTGGGAGCAGCACAAAACCTCTAAACATCTGCTTTGGTTTTTTAGAAGTCAAGCTTCACACAGGGCTGCACATAAGCCTTGTATATCCTTTTCATTAACCTTTAGGGTCCTGACAGGAAGTGTCCTGTTGATAGCAGTATTGTTAAATAACGTCTTAAACTTGTCTCTGTTGGTTGCTGGGGAGTATTGTTCCCATTTTATTGGAATGTTCTCATGTTATCCTGTTCTGGCTCGCCACAAAATGAGTTTAGACCATGATTTATAAACAGAGACAAAGGGAGGACGACAGTGCTACTAGTTAGGAGATTCACAAAGGTGTCATTTAGATACTTGTAAGTATTCCAGATGAAAAAGGTTAACAGTACTGGAACACCAATTAAATCCCAGTAAGTATATAAGGCATACATTTGTGCTTCATTCTTATGGGTGCTGTTTAATTGCTGGTTTTAGCCTCTAATTTATGGACAGTGTTCATTACCTCACATGACCTAACCCTGTTTTTTTTTTTTGGCCTGATCTCTTAATTTTGCTCCCATCTCTTCTTTCATTCCTTTTTGTCTAACCACTCTCATCTCTCTTACCCCTTTGTACCATCTTTTGGTATCACTTACCCTGACTATCATCCTAACCTTTCACATCCTTATCTCTTTGTCTCTGCCCAAAACCACAACCTTGCCATCCCAACATTCCCGTCTCGGCAGTGGAGCGCAGCCCCGTCAGAAACATCCAGGTTTACAACCCCACTACCAACACTTTGAACGTTCGCTGGGAAGCCGCCACGGGTCCAGTCCAGCAGTACCGGGTGGTCTATGCTCCTCTGAATGGTGCCAGGCCTTCTGAATCGGTGAGTTTCCATCCGCTTTGTGGGAAGAAGTGTAGTATAGACCATATGGATATAAAGAAAGCACATCAAGAGTAGGTTTAAAGAAGTAAACATATTATACACACACAAATACTGAGGAATTTAATAAGACAGAGGATGACCACATCGAGCTGGAAGTGCGAGCATTTGCAGTTTACCATGCAGTTACTGTTAAAAGCATTTCATCTGTTCACCAAATGCAGTAGTGTGAGTGTGTTTGCTTATGTGCAGTTGCTGCCAGTTGGATTATTTTCTGTAAATAACAACTAAAGTTTCAAACCAAGACATGTTCATTAAAGCAGAAATTCTTTAACTGCAGCTCCCACTCTCTGCATGATATGTGCCATCTGGCATCAGAGTGCCCACATCTTCATGTGTGAAAGATTTCTGGGACGCTCAAAGAATCCATAAAAACTTTTAAAGCTTCTCTTTGCATCACACCATAAGCTTCCGTCAGCATCTGCCAGATGGACTGCACCACTAGTTTCTTTACTGGGTCCCAAATGACAAGGTCTTGTAGAAAGTGACAGATATTCCAGTGTATTGATAGAGAGGTGGTTTTATTCCTTTTTGTCAGCACATTTGGCAGGTTGATGGCAGGTTCATGCCTTTTCCATGCCCAGAGCCAGTTATGTGCGTCAGTGGCAACATCAGGAGATTTGTAGCGTGACTTTATCATTTTCGGCTGTGATATTATTTTTGTGCTGAGACTAAGCATCTCAGTAAATTTTTGACCACAAGAGATGGGAACAGACTGTAAGTAGTGCAAATGAAGGGGAAATAAACTGCAACAAGAAAACACTGTGACATGAAAACATGGCAGGCAGATTCAGACACCCAGCTGTTGGTCCAGCACTCACATATGGTGCTCTCTTACACACACAAACACCTTCTAAATGTAGTTTCTCTGTATCCATCAAAAGCTCCTTCACAAATGTTGCCCTTTGCCCCTCCCTCATAGAGGTTATCACCAGGCCAGAACCCTCAAGGGGCTCTGACCTTAGATTGTCCAGCTAAGTGACCTAAAGCCAAGGAGATGTAATCAGCTGTCACTTTCACATGTCAGACTGGGTTAAACACCAGTGCTGGCTGTCACCCACCCTCCCCCTCTTTTACCACTACCACACCTCTGAACATCAAAGGAATATTTGGCTCTTCCTTTCACTGCATGCTGACAACAAGGAGCCCCTTGTTCAGTTAGCGGTAGTGTAGAATACAAGCAGCTGCCAGACGCGAGGGGAAGGTTATGTGGCTGAGTGAATGTTAGACTTGGCTTTTTGACTGATGCATGTGTACACATTTACTGCATTAAATCTCTCTCAAAATGATGAATCCTGACTTATTTTGTGTCTCTGCACAGATTCTGGTACCAGGGACGACCACCGCAGCCCTGCTGCAGCAGCTGCTTCCAAACACTGATTATAATGTTGGAGTTGTTGCTCTGTACAGCGATGGCGAAGGACCTGCTATCAGTGATGCGGGGAAGACATGTAAGAACTTGGACTAGTGTGTTTAAAAACCCTTTTTGGCCTAATGTTTTATTGCACACAAATACGACTCTAAGACACATATGTTTGCAATGCACATTTTTTTCTTCCCATTTCTGTGCTCAGTGCCCCGAAGTGCCCCGAGGAACATGCGTGTATATGACCCCACCACCACTACTCTCTCTGTCATGTGGGAACATGCAGATGGTCCTGTCATGCAATACCGCATCACCTACGCCCAGATTACAGGAGACCCGATTGAGGAATATGTGAGCATATTTATCATTTCTCAGCAAGAATTAGCGAGCTTTTGGCCATAAATCATGAAAAAACTCTTATTAATTAAACACATTAAGACATGTTCATCCAAGTAGGCTCTTATATCAATCCATTTCTTTATGTGATGTGACCCCTTGTAGACTACAGTACCAGGAAACAGAAACAGCGTGATCCTGCAGAACCTGGATCCAGACACGCCTTATAATATCAAAGTGACTGCCATCTATGCTGATGGACCAGGAGGAGAACTGGAGGGAGATGGACGCACAGGTACAAGCTGTTCCATCCATGCAGCCTCATGAGTGTGTGTGTGTGTCTTTATGTGCTTTGTGTATCTTTTACCGAGAACGTTTAAACTTAACAAGGATATTACTGACTGCTCTCACCACTCACCATCACCCGAGAGCAGAAAATCTGAATGGAACGATTCACCAGTTAGGTTCCCGACTAACTGAATATTATACCAAAAGTGGAATAATTGATATTGTTGACTTTTAAAGAATGCCAAAAGCACAAAATGCCTTTGTATAATTATGACCTGCCTGTACTCCAGTGAAGGAGATCTCATCCTTGTAGTGTTGGCCAGAGTCTTGCCTAACTTTGCCTCTCAAACAAAAGAAACATTATTACATATCGTAAAGCCACTCTGCTCCTTGAGGCAGATTATTATTATTTTTTTTGCAGTTTCTTTCATGTGGTGGAATTTATCATCCCACTGATCGCACGTTGGCATATTTCACTGATAATTCTAATGTTTTTATGAGCAGTGAACTGTAACACAGTAATTACCCCGCTGATGGATCACCACACTAAATACACAAACTCAAATCTTCTGCGTCCCGTTGCAGTTACCCTTATTGTGCGTTGACTGTGCTGCTCTGTCTTGTTTCCTGCAGTGGGAATGCTCGGCCCCAGGAATCTCCGTGTTTCTGATGAGTGGTACACCCGCTTCAGGGTGTCCTGGGACCCCGCCCCCTCCAGGGTTAACGGATACAGGCTTATCTACCAGCCTGAGGGTATGACATGCTTTTACATCAGTAGAGTAGTGTTACATTCAAAAAACATAAAATCTGGTTTATGTTGTGATTTCTATTTTTTCTAACCATACACACAAAGCTACATTGCTTGCAGGCACTTAAATAATATTAATGTTGCTTTTCAGGCTCTGATGACTCCATAGAAGTGTCTGTCGGAGACGTAACCTCTTACCAGCTCCATAACCTGAAACCTGGAACCACCTATGACCTGAAAGTGCTGGCACAGTACAACACAGGCGACAGTGCACCTTTGGTTGGTCAAGGCACCACATGTAGGTTGATTATGCTATTATCTGGTGGTTGATAATTTTTTTTTTTACATTAGATAAATTTGTAATAATGGCAACTCTTGTTTGCTCCTCTTTAGTGTATCTGAATGTGACAGACTTGAACACCTACAATGTTGGCTATGACTCTTTCTGCATCCGATGGGCCCCTCACAGAGCAGCGACATCCTACAGACTCAAAGTCAATCCTTTTGATAGTAGGTTCAGTTTACCCAGTTACACATAATAACCTTTTAGAATTGGACATTTAAGTTGGTAAGTCACTGCACCATGAATCCATTTCATCTGGATGCTTTCCTCTTGTGCCTTTCCTGTCATCTAGCCTCCAAGAGTGGGGCTCAGGAAATCACCGTCAGAGGCTCAGAGAACAATTACTGCTTTGATGGCTTGACCCCCGACACTCTTTACAACGCCACTGTGTACACGCAAACCCCCAACCTCGAGGGACCTGGAGTCAGCGTCAAAGAGAGGACATGTAAGAAAATGTCTACTGCTGGAACTTCCTGTTTCTTTAACGTTACGTGGATATCACTTAACCAACTATAGCAAATTGTTTTGAATTTTTCTTACATGTTATTCTTTTTTGTACTGCAGTGGTTAAGCCCACCCCAGTGCCAACTGAACCTCCAACTCCTCCTCCTCCAGCGACAGTCCCACCTGCATTAGACGGTGAGGATAGCTTTAATAAATGTCTTTTGGCTAAAATACAGATATTCATTGTCCAGGCAGGATCGGCTATTAACGCTGCTTTACCTGCATCACAGTGTGCAAAGGTGCCAAGGCCGACCTGGTGTTCCTGATTGATGGTTCTTGGAGTATTGGAGATGACAGCTTCAATAAAGTCATCCAGTTTGTTACAAGCATGACTGCAGCCTTTGATGTCATCAGTCCTAGTGGCATGCAGGTCAGCAGATGTTTCAGTACTTTTTAAAAAATGTATATATACATTATACAACTCTGGAAAAAATTAAGAGACCACTGCAAAATTATCAGTTTCTCTGATTTTGCTATTTATAGGTATATGTTTGAGTAAAATGAACATTTTTGTTTTATTCTATAAACTACTGACAACATAACTCCCAAATTCCAAATATAAATTTTTTCATTTAGAGCATTTATTTGCAGAAAATGAAAAATGGTTAAAATACCAAAAAAGGTCCAGTGTTTTCAGACCTCAAATAATGCAAAAAAAACAAGTTCATATTCATTTTTAAACAACACATTACAAATGTTTTAACTTAGGAAGTGTTCAGAAATCAATATTTGGTGCAATAACCCTGATTTGCAATCACAGCTTTCATGTGTCTTGGCATG
>VUQI01017570.1:22305-41845 GCA_015106735.1 Paratilapia polleni
TTATTGTTAGAGTTTCGACAACAAGCAAACCAACAACACTTACTGAAGACTTATTAATCATATGTAGGAAGAGCTTCAGAGTTTCTGCTTCCAACACTGAATATGCATGTGGACATTTATCTTCAGATCATAATTAGAATTTTATTCACAATAGGCTACAACGTATGCTATGTACAGTAGTTGGTAGTGACAAGGAATATGTCTTTGTATTGCTTCTCCAAGGGCATAGACGACTAAAAATTTGCATTTAAATTGCATTAAACTGAAGCTGATATATTACCAATGATACAGGCATCCTATACAGAGTAGAGGCAGTGTCATGGTGTAGCTTTAAAAATGCTGAATAAAAGTGCAAACATCAACCTGAGCTCATGAGAAGCACGGCCTGCAACAGTGCCACTTCCGTGTCATCCAGGTTGAACTGTGCCAGGCTCTTGCCCAAATCAAAGATGGCGTCCGACACCACACCCAGCCCGCCGTTCTTCAGTTGCTCTCGCTTCACAGCCATCTCCCCACTCAGTGTCAGCGTCTCGCTGTCTGGGTCGTAGCGCATGGCTGCACGCAGGGACATGATCTCCATGCAGCAGCCCTTCAACAGGATGATCTGGTCTTCACAAGGCAGCTGGTGAATGAAAAATATGTTCTTTTTAATGCTAATATTCTCAGTTACAGACCTGCCAAAATAAAAAAAGAAGAAAGAAAGAAATTATTATTATTGCTGCTCTCATCCAATGCAGTACGTTCTTTGTAGTCTGATAAGCCACTTTAATGTCATCTGACATTTACTATCCTTGTTTGTTTTTACTATATTTAGTAAGCCTTTTTTATTATATTTTATTTTGTTTTACTGTATTTCATTGAGCTATTTTACATTATAGGACCATTTTATTGTATTATCCATCCATCCATCTTCTGCCACTTATCTGGGTTGAGGGGGCAGCAGTCTAAGCAGAGAAGACCAGACCTCCCTCTCCCCAGCCACCTCCTCCAGCTCTTCTGGGGGGACACTGTGGTGTTCCCAAGCCATACAAGATATAATCTCTCCAGTGAGTCCTGAGACTGCCCTGGGTTCTCCTCCTAGTTTCCTCCCGAAACACCTCACCTAGGAAGTGTCCAGGAGGCATCCTAATCAGATGCCCAAACCACCTCAACTGGCTCCTTTCAACGTGGGGGAACAGCAGCTCTACTCTGAATCCTTCCCAAATGTCTAAACTCCTCAGCCTATCTCTAAGGGAGTACCCAGACACCCTTTGGAAGAAGCGCTCACTTGTTCTCACTACCCAGATCTCATGACCATAGGTGAGGACAGGAACGTAGATCGAATGGTAAATTGACAGCTTCGCTTTCATGCTCTACTCTCTCTTCACCACAACATACCAGTACAGCATCTGTATCACTGCCGTGCCACACCAATCCATCTGTCAATCTCCTGCTCCACTCTCCCCTCATTCCTGAACAAGACCCCAAGGTATTTGAACTCCTCCACTTGGAGCATCAACTTGTTCCCAGCCCAGAGTGAGCGCTCCACTCTTTTCCAGCTGAGAACCATGGTCTCAGACTTGGAGGTGCTAATTCTTTCCCCAGCTAATTTACACTTGGCTGCAAACCACCAAGGTCATAGCTCAATGAAGCCAACAGGACCACATCATCTACAAAAAGCAGAGATGGGATCCTGAGACGACTGAACCTGACACCCTCCACCCCTTGGCTGTGCCTAGAAATTCTGTCAATAAAAATTATGAACAGAACCGGCGATAAAGGGCAGGTCCAACACCCACCAGGCATCAGTGCAACTTATTGCCAGCAACGCAAACCAAGCTCTGTACAGGGACCAAATTAGCTCACAACAACAGGCCTGATGTGGGGTATCGGGTCTGTTGTATTATATTCAGGTAGATTTTTATTGTATTTTTTTAAAATTTATTTTTTGATTTTGACAGGTTTGGTCCTCCATACAAATGGGGATAAATAACAACAAAAATGAAGAAAACTAATGAAAAAGTATCTGCACTGGCTATGGGCAACATTATTTAAAATATTTGTATCGGTATTAGCTCAGAATTTTATCCTAGTAAACAGATTTTAAAATTTTCACCTGTCTTGCTACTCACAGACTGAATGTTTTTGGACAAATTGTTTATTCCATTCCAGCAGTTTCATAGAAATATGAAAAATATCTGTCCTTCACTCAGGTGCCTTAGTGTTCCCACATCAGATATGGCTTCGCTGTGTTGCCATCTTGGCACATCTTAACCGTCACCCATGTGTCAATAAATCAGTAGAACAAATAGAGGAAGAGAGAATTTAGGTAAAGAAGATAATAAATAATAAATGAGAGCAAGGAAGGCAGAGAGATGCGCTAAAGAGGAAGGGATGGGAGGAAGAGAAATATGAAGATGGGCTGAAAATAGGCGGACATTTTTTTTCACTGATGAACACAGATTATGAGTAATACACCCTGATTTACATGGATATTAGAAACTCTGGGTTAAAACCCATTCAATTAAATCTGCAGGCTCTGGTGTGCTGAATTAATCTTACCTCGATGTAAGCTTGTTTCTTTCTTCGTTGCTCTTGACTGCTGAGCAGATTAATTGACATTCACCGGCTTGATTTGTCTTGTAAATTTCTAACTAGGGGGCATGCTTAAAGTAAATGCTTAATAACGCATTTAGTGCTGCATCAATTTGTGGGAAAGCAACAGATTATTTTTTACTGGCTAAATGAGTGCTGGCTTTGTTTCTGTGCATTCTTATTAGTAATTTACTGCAGAGGCATGAACAGATTTTTTGTAAGCTAAATAGGTTCTCTCCCTCTGCCTCTTTAATCAGATTAAAATGGCTTCTTTCATAATAAAATGTATTATATTGTGAATAAAAGATAACAAATTAAACATTACTGATTATCTGCTTTAGTGTCCGGAGTATTAAAACTCTGCATTTGTTACCTCCAGCTCCAGCAGCACTATGAGGATTTTATTCATGCCCAGACACTGATTTGAATAGTAGTATCCATCATGATAGCAACATTTGTATAATAATTGTACAAAGAATTAATTTCACTTTAATATATGCTGATTAAAAAAGTGACGTCCCTTACATTTTAAAAAACTGCAATACATCACAGTTAAGACTTTTTCCACTTCTGCAAATCGTTACACGGCAGACTCCAAGTCACACAGCTCTTTCACTGCAGCTGTCCCACTAGACAACAACTCTGATACACCCTGATAATTATCCAATCACACAAGGTCTCATTACAAGCAGCACAGAGGAGAAACATGATTACATGTTGCTAATTGAGGCAGGGCAAACAGGAGCAGGAATGGTTCACTGATTATCAGCAACAAAGGATGGTTTACTTTGCAAACACTGCGACTGATGGGGCAAATATGTAAGCAGTTCACTGGTGTGTTGGATTTCTCTGGTAAACTGGAGCAATCTTGGTTTAATCGTGATCAATTTATTGAACAGTTTTGGCAGTTTTGGTTTTCCTCAAACAGAAGAACTGCTAATTCTAGTAGACAAATTGGCTTCCTTAATCAGATGTTTCCTTTCCGAACACACACTGCTTGACAGAAGCCTGTGCATGTCTGTTGTGTGTTATACTTCTGTTTCTCTCCCACACTTTCCCTCTGCTCCTCAAGTCAAATTAACCACCACTCACCTCAGAGAACATGGGCAGTTTTTTGGCAAAGTCAACAACACGGGTGATGGCGGGAGTGATGATCTTGGTGAACTCGCTGAAGGCCTCCAGGTCCACCTTGTCTCCGTCTGACGTTGGGGCAACTGGAGACTGGCCAATTTTCTCTGGCTTTGTGGGGAAAAAAATGTGGGTAGCTGATTAGTGCACTGATGAAAAATGAAATTAAAGATTAGCAAAGCATAGAAGAAAAAAGTCAGTCTGAGCTATACAAGATGAATGTAGCTATCAGCGCTGATGTGAAGCCAGTGCTTCTAATGGCCAACAGGGGGCGACTCCTCTGGTTGAAAATGGAAGTCTGATTGTATAGAGGTCTATGGGAAAACAACCCTAAGGATCCCTTGATCTATAACTTCTATAAATACTTTTGTGATGATTTTATGGGCTCAATCACTAGTTTCAAGTCAATTTAATACAACACGGTGTTAATTTTGTAAATTATGAGTCAAAAACAAGGATAAAGCTGGGTCTGCTAACCAACGCATGACATCATGATTGCTACGTACATCTTTTACATACAGTCTAGGGTCTGATCTGAAGTGGATAAGGACAAACTAAGGTGTTTCAAATATTTGTAGTCAACAAATTCCTAAAAGAGATTAAAAAAACAACAGTGTTAAATGTTGTCCAAAGCCCATTCATATCCTAATACTAATCAAGCTTGATTTTTGTTCAGAAACATATCAGGAATCCACACTATTGCATTATGGCACGTCCCTTCACTGCAAGGAAGACATACTATGTAATTCAATTTAACTCAATCCAACATACAAAGTCCTACTGTTAGAAATAACCAAAATGACACATGCATTTATCCACAGCTAAAAACAGACCCCAATTAATCGACTGTTTACACCACACTGACAAAGGGCTGATAAAAATGATTATACTAACTTCTTTAAGTAAGTTGGTTTTGAAAAAATTAAACAAAAATGTTCTTAGATTTATACTTATTTGTAACTTCAGGACCTTTGACCTATGCATATCCAATGTCAGCTTTATTTGACAGGACCTGGCTTTTGATTTCTCCTGATATAATACCAGCACAAATCAGTGTTTAGTCAGGAATATCTATGGACCACAGCAGAAAAGCAAACTTTTTGGAACATAAGATCACATTTTATTATTAGGTGGACTAAACAGTTAAGATGAGTGACACTATTTGGTGCAGTGGTTAGCACTGTTGCCTCACAGCAAGAAGGTACTGGGTTCAAACTAAGTGAGCCCTTTCTGTGTGGAGTTTGAGCACCGCAAACTAGGTAGGGACGTCAGATAATTGTGCAGAACAGAAGAACACAATGTTTCTTTTGGCTTTTTTTTATGGGATTCCTTTGTGATACGACAATAGGCAGGTGTTTTGGAAAAAAAAACAACACAGTTTTAAATGGTTTGATACAGAGTTTTTTTGCTACCTTCCACAAAGTGCTTGCAAATTTAAAAAAAAAAAAAAAACAGTTTATGAGAGGACAGTGGATTGTCCTTAGTGAAAGGATGGGGACATGCAATCAGACAGCGCTTACTTTAAGGGAAGCTGCAGTGGGGAGCCGCAGATCACTAATACATATGTTTACTGAGTTGTTTGAATTGATGCCATGACTATGAAAAATATTGTTTCCCGCTCTACTGAATAAAGCATGTGTCAAGGACAGAGTCATTTATTCAGGCTGTGCTCTAGCTATAAATGGGATGAGATAAAAGTAGAGGAATAATCACCTCACACAAGGAGTCATCAATCATGATGGAGACGAAGAAGGATTGCATAAATCAGTGCAAACTCAGCCAGTCCTCTGCTGTGAGGCTGAAAGCTGAGCAATTATGGAAAATTTAAATAGTTGTAATAATATCTTTGATGGACTGCAACTCTTGTTATGCAAGACCCAAAACAATGCATTGCTTTTACTGGTGGAGGTCAGCAGCCATTTTTCATGTCAGTATTGAGAAAATAGCTGCCTGAGAGAAACAGGCAGCTCTCTCTGGGTAGGTTTAGCTTTGTGTCATGAGTCACGACTGACACAGATGACAATGTAATATAGTCTTCAGCTCAATCCATACAGGATTAGTATTACCAGGGGACCTGATGTGATTTAGAAATGATCCCATCATATCAGTGTTTTGTGCGATGCATTTGTATGGCATAAGCAAAGTCTGTGTTTTACTCGAATTTATAGCCATCATCCCCGGATTTGATGACAAATATTCATTAAAAAATGTCTCTTAGCTCATGCTGCCATCGCTGCCATCGATCCCATCCATCTGATCATCCTTTGAGATTTAGCTCTTCTGATGGATTTCAGCTTGCTCTTTCTGTAAACTGGTCTCCATACTGTGTAGCAACATGAGACTCATGAAATTGTACCCAAATGCTGTCCAAACATTTGCTGACACAAACTCCTCAATTCTTGGGTAGAAAAAGAGGCAGAAAAAAGGGACCGGGAACAACAAACAATCTTGGAAAGAAAAGACCACAAATCACAGATGCTAATGCCGAGTGGTCCTTAAGTACAGGCCAGATTTCACAGTCACATCCTCCCAATCGTTACTAATTACTACAGTTCTGTAGTTAATAGTAGTACAAGGCAAACAGGACTTTTAAAAGAGGTGAGTGCATAGACAGTACAAAAGGTAGCTTGCAAGTGCCTTAAACCTGGACCTTAAACCAGTGGCGAAATCGTGATGGCTATGTCCATATTTTATACCATATATGGCTTAGGGTAACCTTCACAAAAAATAATGATACCTGTGGCTGTCAGCCCTGTAAACCAAACATGAGCACTCTAAACAGTATTTGAGATATTTTACAGTGAGCTAGCTTGTAATTTATCTATATTAACAAGCCAGCTAGCATTAGCTACAATTAGCGAGAAGAAAGACACCTCAGGGTTGGATGTGATCGAACTCCCCTTTGATGTTGACCGTAGTTTTCCCCTGACGTTGGTCTAATTCTTGTTTTAGCCAGATGGACTCTATGAGATAAAACCTGCTTTCTTCTGGCTAATGTTAGCTTTCCTGCTAATGTGGACAAATTGCTTGATACCCAATAGAGCAACTAGCTAGCAACTTTAGCTTGCTTGCTTGCTATATGTGTCTCTAAAAAACTACTATCTGAAGCCAGAACAGTTTTTGTTTGTTGAACTCATGGAGTTTGTGTTGGAGTGTGTGCTGTGCTGCTGGAAGCCAGTCGAATGTTGCTGTTAGTGATTAGGCCTCAGTAACACAGGCCTAGACTGGTTGGTGACTCCCTGACTCCCTGGTTGCTGGCTATCACCAGGTGAAGTCAGTTGTAATGAGGGTGCTGCACCGAAAACCTTCTTGTGATTGCTTTGGTTGCTAGCAGATTGCCACGGTCACCCACAGTCTGCATGGAAGACTTGTCTGCAAACTAAACTAACTAAACAATAAGACTTGAAAAAGTGCAGCACAACCCAGAAACAGAGAACATTCACCTTCAAAGTAAAAGTTGTGATTTACCACTGAAACAGATACGGTTCAAAAGGTGCAACTTTTACTTTGAAGGTGAATGTTCTTCAATAACTGAAGCAACCTTGTAAAGAAGAGTGGGCCATTCCTCCACAATGATGTGGGAGACTGATAAAGTTATACAGGAAATGATTACTTTGAGTTATTGCTGCTAACGATGGTTTTACAAGATACTGAATCATGGGGTGTACTTAGTTTTTCACAGGCCTCTAAGAAGTCCTGTGAAAACTTTCTTTATCACATGACTTTAGCTTAAACTTTGGTATTTCCATAGACCAGTTCATACAGAATGAATGTATGGGTATTTATTAGTGTTTGCAAATATTTTCCTCTTCACAGGTCATGTGAGGATCATATGTGCTTTCTAATAAACTCCTGTGATTTTCTTGCAACTGTTATTGTTTATTTACTGCATGGCCATCTGGGTGACACTGAGGAAAAACACTCAGCTGTACCCGCAGAGCTGGCGAGTGATTATGCGTTTGTTTGCTGCTGTACAGACTAGTTAGTCAGGGGAGTCTAAACAAGTTTTTAATAAGTGTTGAGCTCTCCTTGAATAAACCTCTACATATAGAAAAGGAAATGGCTCAAAATGTATCCCAAAGGAAGCAAAAGATATTTAGACTTGAAGATGAACACTCAGGGATTGGGCAATTGCCTCATTAAGAGGAGAAAAGAGGAAAAACTTTTTACTGCAGTGTCATCTTGACCTTTTATTTTATAAGATGCATTAGATGTGGAAAGTTTGTTCCTGCAGAGCTGGAGAAGATAAATTAGTTTCATATATGGCTTGAATTGGCTGATTAAAATGGATGGTTTCACTTCATTGTTGTGAAACAGTGAACATGTGTGTGGTTAAAATATATTACAAATGAATAAATTATCACTGATCACAAATTGAACAGTCATGGTGAAACTGCCTCATATGTGGAGTTGTTATCAGTACCATTGACTCAGAAGTTACTTTGCAAGGTTCAAGATTTTCAGATTTCAAGCTCACCTTCAGTGTACAAGTGTAATTAAAGATGTCAGTACCAGATGTACAGACATTCTAACCTCAGTTCTGTTTCATTCTTACATCATTTGGTATTCAAATGTTTTAAATACACAGTAGAGTACAATGAACTGCATGAAAAGATCATAAGATCACCTCATGAGTGCAAAACCACAGGTATGTGGTTAAAAGAAATGCTGTTTTTAACTGTGGATATCTGTGTTCAACCAAAACCATATGCCCACCACGCAGTGAAGTTGATACACAGTTGTTTCTGTTTCTGATACGTTTCTACGTTTTAGCACAACTGAGTAGTTGGGGAGAGCTTTTCAAGGAAGCCTTTTAATGTTTCTGAGACCAGCAGCTCAAAGTTCAGAAGTTCAGGACCAATCAAAAAAAACAAACACAAAAGGAGGTTTGTGTGAGATGATGTTCCACCAGAAGGATTTATGCTTCACTTGACCTGGAGACTGAATAGAAAAGTTGGAGCAAATAGTGTAGATTGACCTTTACTAGCCGGATAGTAGAAGAAGGAAGGATAGTTCGATCCTGCAAATTAGTAAATATGAGTGAATAATTTTGCATTCATGCCTGATAAATTTGTATAATCATGTGTATTGTAGTTATAACTTTGACAAAATGCAAAAAAGCCTTTTTTAATACACATGGAATCAATCTTTTTCTTATTGCATTTGAAGGCTGGAGACTGTCAGTGTGCTGACATTCCTTTCTTTGAGATGGGGTTGTTGATGGCACATTACATCTTGCCTGCAACTCGTTTTATGGAAAAAAGATTTCATAGAGACACATTATTATGTATGCATATTGACACATGCATACACCAAGAAACTAAACTTTTTTATGCATTTTCAGCAGACTGTTTTGAAAAAAATCCACACAAACAGTATGACAGCTAATGAACAAGAATTGCTCTTAATTTTAATACAAATGCTATCAGACAATTAGGAATGTTATGACCTCTGGACAGATGTGGAGACCCACATAGGCACAGCTGCCACACACAGCTGAACTGAATCTGCCCTTGTAAAGCTGTTTCCAGATGCCTTACCAAAGCGTGTGAGAGAGAGAACACTGTGTTACGGCAAGTCAGAACAGTGTTTTTCCCTCCAGAGATAAAGGCTTAGTGATATAAGACCAAATAATTCAATGGGCAAGACACACAAGTGAAGCAAGCTGAGCTGCTTGTGTTAGTTGGTCTTAGCAACAGTGAAAAATCTGAAAGATCTGAAATATTGTTATCCCTAAAACAGTTGCTGACAAGGTACTTTCATTCACAGGCAGTCATGCCACAATACAGACAGACAAACAAACACATAAAACACACAAAGATTTTTCAGAGAAATAAAAACAGACTGACTCATATATCTGGTGCACATCTTAGTCTAACAATTGCCATGAGGGGGGATGTTTTCTTTATAAATGTATTTCTTATGATGTTTTGTAGTCTGTAAGGTCTCTGTCACACAGGCCTAGAGACTGGTTGGCAACCTCCTGGCAACCTCCGGTCAATAAGGAAAAAATGTGTATTCCCTGACTGGTTGGTGAGTGGTTGCTGTAGGTTGCTGAAGGTCACTGGGTGAAATTGGTCGCAAAGAGGGTGCTGTACCAAGAACCTCTGGGGCCGCGGTTACCCATAGTTTGCATGGAAGACATCAAAATGTCTGCAAACACTTGCTACCTAACATGGACAGTATGCTAACTGACCACCGAGTGGTTATGGAACTTTCAAAAGTGTGAAACAAACTGGAAAATGGAAAACATTCACCTTCAAAGTAAAAGTTGTGCCTTACTGAGTGCCAGTTTAGCTCACTGGTTGAGCAGGCAACCATTTGCCATACGGCTGAGATGCAGCGTCCCGGGTTTGACTTGGACCCGTGGCCCTTTGCTGTCTTTGTCTTTGTCTTCCCCTGCTCTCTCTCCCTCTTTCCTGCCTTACTGCTGAAACCAACGTGCTTCAGAAGGCAAACATTCTCTGTTTCTATTTTGCATCACAGTCTTCACCATTTCACTAACAGTCAGCAAGTGGTTGGTGAGTGTTTGCAGACTGCAAGTTTCCATTTTAGACTGTACATGAATGATGGACACAGTAATCGTGACATCACCTGTTGCTTTATAGGCTTCTATTTAAAGCCACATGTTGAGATTATTGGCTGTCACTGTCTTGTTTTGTTTTTTAGAGACAGAAGTGAGCATATTTGGACAAAAGGGTGGACTTCTATGTTATTGCTCATACTAGCAACTTAGCAAGGTGCATCCAGAGTATATGGATTCATACTGAAACCAGCTAGTAAGTGCCATCTTATAAATAAAATCACACTAGAACTTCACTCAAAGAAAAAAAAGGAGCACAGACTTATTGGACAGTCTGTTAGTAATTAACTACATTTCAAGCCATATTATTCTTCAGATAATTGCATTGAAAATGCTCCAAAAAGCACCCACACCACACAGACAAGTAACTTGAATTAGCTGAGTTCGTGCTTAGAAACTATGTTGGCATCCACCTTCTACTTTAAGTAGCCACACCCCTAGAAATCCATAACGTTAACCCTTTGTACAATTTAAAGAGGTAAGGACTAAAACTAAATCACCCCCAGTACTGTGGTTTATAAGTTTAGTACTTTAGTATAAGTTAGCTATAGAGACCAAAACCATTTTTAGTATCAGGCTGTAAACATGTTTATTTCTGCGACTGGAGCCAGCCTCAAGTGGCCACTAGAGGAACTGCAGTTTTTGGCAGTACACACTGGCAACAAACCAGCCTTCCAAAATATTGAATTTGCTTTTTTCTTCTTTGTCTCTCAGGAAAATACTGCAGTCATCTAATGGGGTCATCCCTGGGTGAATCGGCATCATTTGCGTGCTGAAGTACAGTGTATGAGAAGCAATGTCACTGCTGCTGTTTTAAAGCAGCAGTCCCCATAGGGCAGAATGGGCTCATCCTGGTTGGCTTAGCATTTAAATTTAGATATTCAGGGTTCAGTGACTCCAGACTCCAGAGCCCCGTTAGTGGGTGAAGCCTGTGTGAAATAGAACAGTTTATCCTTTACATGAACCACGCTCGGGGCTATGGCAGCAGGGTTACTGTGCTAATCCTTAAATTCTGTTTTTTTGCAAGACCTGTCCATGAGATGGGCCTGCTCCAATTTTATGTGCTGTCAAAAATATGTTAACCCTAATTTTAACACCAACTCTGACCTTCCACCTGCTCACTGTAGCCGTAAACCAAGTCATGATTCACAAGGAAGTGGTGACAGGACAAAGCTATGCAGCAATGTAATTCCCATAAGGCCCCTCTTCTCATCACATCCGTCCACTGCCCTCTACAATAAGCTGACCACAAATGCTTTGAAACCCTCTCCACCTCCCTGGCATAGAATTTTTTAAATACAGCGCCATGATTTGGACATGACATATCATCTCATTCTGCTATGAAGCTGTTGACAAGCACTTAAAACTGTGTAAGTATCTCAGATAAACCTGAGCCAAAACAAAGTCAGTGTCTGTGTTTATGTGTGATGGGGGGAGCTCAATACAGGCGGGGACATAGACAGGGCTGTCCAGGATGAATCTGAGCACTAACACATGCAGGAGAACAGTGTGTGTGAGAGAGACACTCTGTCTGCCAACTTGCAGATGAGTGCTAATGACTAAGGATTTGCCTTGGCTGAGATAAGGAAGGATCTTACAGAAAGCAGATGGGCAAAATACAAGGGAAAGCGAGGGTAGACACCGAGGGACAGTGAGAGAGGAAACAAAGAAATGAAGACGAGAAAGAGATTAAAGTGAAAAAAGAGAGTCGAGGTGCGAACGAAATTTTTTACTCCCAAAATATGAATATAAATTATGAGTTCATACAGCCCTCCGATCTTTTGGGGTAAATGTAATTATCCCTGCCACACTCAAACACACATATTCACACTTACACAGTGTGATGTGCACAGTAGCTTCTTAGGTGCTGTGCACGCAGGCAGATTGCTAACTATGGAAGTTTCAGAAGGGAAAAGGACACAGTCTGATATTAGGACAGTATTTTTTCTCTTATACTGTCTCTGAAATCATCCCAAAATACAGATATGTGGGATACGTTTTGAATAATCTGAAAATTTTGAATCAGAAAATCTGAAAACATACAAGCTGTAAATCCAAAGGCTTATAAATTAAAATATTTGATAAGATAAATGATAAAATAATTCAACATCGATGTGAACAGGTGAGCAAGTGGGTTAAGGCCCCAGTCACACAGGTCAATGACCCCGTGGTAAATGTGTATTCCCCCGACCAACTGGCGAGTGGTTGCTGGAGGTTGTGGCAGTTGGCTAAAGTTGTCACTCCGAGTAAAATCTGTGAGTTTGCTGCTGTTTATGTGGTGAAGGAGAAGCTTTTTTCTCAGTAGGCAATGCTGAAACCTAACAAGTTACTTTTTTCAGTAGGTAATCCTGTAATGTAAGAAGCTCTAAACAAATTAAAACAATGAAAAATCTAAATTGAAATAACCCTAAGCTATCATTTAAACTAAATATACTGGATGAAACAGTGTGCCTATACTTTAGAAAAGAAATTGCTTTAATCTTATGCAGGCACTTTGCTTATCTCCAGCTCACTGATTGTTAGCAGTTTTCTCTTGTAGAAGAACAATGTTAACTACAGAAAAAAATAAACGGAATACAATGACAGTAAATGGGCTGCACATCACTTTGCTATGTCTTCTTACCAGGAATTTGCGCTTCTGCTTCCACTGTGCGCCCTGAGCGTTGGTGTGTCGATGGGCCTCCGTCACCAGGTGGATCAGCTCCCACTCGGCCCCAGTGGGCTCTGGACGGTTTTGGAGGGATTTCACCATCTCCTCCTTCTTACGCCGCTCCCTGTTCTCCTCAATCAGGCGCCGTTTGGCCACCCGCTTTGAGTCATCAAGCACCACTGGGAGGAGAAGGAGGAGGAAACAAAAAAAAAGCATGCAGATAGTTAGTGTATTGTCTAAAGTTTGTTTGCATATCATATAAAGTTGTATCTTCAACCCTTAAATATTAATTTTCCACACTGTTTATCTCTCCTGCATTACTTGAAAATTTGTCTTATATTAAAAATTAAACAACTGAGATTCATTTTTATTCTCTTTGTCCTGTATTTTTCCAATTTCTTTGTGTGTGGGCTTGTTTGAACGCATGTGTAAATAGATAAGTAGTACACTCACAGTCCATGGCCATGCCCACGGCGATGCACTTCTTGAAGCGGCACAGCTGACACTGGTTGCGGGTGATCTTGTCGATGATGCAGCAGCCATCGTACTTACAGGAGTAGCTGGGGTGGAGGTTCTTTTGAATGGTTCTACGAAAGAAACCCTGCAGGCAGACAGAATAAACAGGTCGTGAGAGAGAGAGTCCTTGACATAGACAAAAGAGGAAAAAACTGAGAAATACGACAACAGTAAAAGCCCTGAAAACATTTTGTTTCCAGTCACGGCTGTTGCTGTCAGAAAGGGAGACATTTTATTTACCACTGCTGCATCTATGGTATGAAATTTATGTGTTTAATGTAAAATTTGATTAAATGTATGCCTGACTTGCTCTTAAATCTGAGGTAATTTCTGTGAAAGCTATGCAATAGTCTAGTCACAAGACAAACTGTAGTTGGAAATGTGGAAGAAAGATTTAATATCACGCTTGTATTATTAGATCAAAGGTATTCTTTTGACAGGCAAAGATACATCTGTATATTGACCGCAAGTGAGCATGAAATATTTACCAAAAATCAGATTTATTTGGGTAAAAAAGCTTTTTTTTCTCCACGCTGCGACATTAAATACATCATTGCTGACAAAGCTCAATCCCAATCCCTTCAGTGATGCTTAGACATAACATGATAAACAAACATGTGAGCAGAAGGGACCAAAGCAGATTGATCACACAACACACTAACAGCAAAGAAGACAAATGACACACGGCTCAGAGCTGATGTGACAGCAATATGTGTATGACCTTGGTGTGTATCTGTTCACTACAAAGTGTGTTTCAGCGTGTGCTTGCGCATGACTGTGAATCAGATATGTAAGTGTGTGTGTGTAGAAGCACTTGACCTCAAAGGCATTAAATTAAGTTTTCTGGCAGCCATTATGTGGGTTATGAATCTGGTATGTGTCTCTGCATTTGTGTGTGTGTTTACCTTGCAGCCCTCGCAGGTAATGCAGCGGTAGTGGTAACCTGTGGCCTTGTCGCCACATACCACACATGGCTCATCCTTTTCGAGGTAGCTGGGAATGTACCCTGAAAGAGAAAGAACCAAGGAAAAGACAGATCATATATATATATATATATGTTTATCACTGAAGATGCTACAGATGAGCCTCCACACAACAATTGTGCATCATCAATTTCACAACTCCAAGATCATCATCATTACCTTTTAGTGCCATTGTACATCACAATGATTTCAAACCTCTTAATAGGAAAGTAAAACCATGTATAATGAGCTAGAAAGGGGCATAACATTAAGGGAACACCACACTCATATCCTTTTTTTAATTTTAAATATTGTGATGCCGGAATATACTACAATCTTGATATAAACACCAGCTAGAGGCAGCTCTCTTCACACCATTTAACCTGCAGGCTAACACAGTCAGTACTTTTCTAATGGGGTTAAATGCTAATAATTCAGACACATCCACTAGATTATACCCACACAATTTCTGTGTGGGTCCAGAACAGGACTTTTACTCAAAGTGCCCCACCTTTAAAGGGGACCATCTGTGCTCACTTTCCAGCTGGATATTTTTATTTTTGGACTTAACTAAAGTAGTTTTGCATGATTCACATATCAAAAAGACAGATTTATCTTATTGTGACCCTTTATGCCCTTGAAACAAACCGCTTTAGCTTCTGTCTCTTTAAGGCTCCCCTCCTTCTGATTGGCTGCCCTTCACTGGTTTCTGCAGTGCCTATAAACCCCGCCTCCTTGTATACCATATATGGATATTGATATCAGCTCAGAATAAGAGCAGAAAAAAAACCATTTAGAGCAGTCTAAAGTCTGAGCTTTTGACTCACAGGGATTACTATTACCTCCTAATTTGAAACTATAGTATGACAGAAAATAGTGAAAGCAGAATGATTCCCCTTTAAAAAGCTTCTTTACCAACCCTTGAGAAAATTGTTTCTGCTGACCTGTAATGGTTTAAGTTCTCACCTTTCTGCAGTGATGCAGAGATGAGCTCGTCAGTGCATTCTGACACTGCTGGGTGGTTACAGATGCAGCAGAGCTCACAAACAACCCCACCCATCCCCATCAGTGGTGCTGCGTGTGGCCAAAATGATATTTTTTTTTTTTCAGCCTTTAAAGACATATTTTTTCATCTAAAAGTAAACAAGAGTAGATGCACTGCTAAATATTTAAACAGAACATTTAGAACATCATTGTCTCTATCTGGATGCTGATATGGACAATGAGAAGTGACTTTAAGAAAACTCCCACTTGTAGTTAGTCTTTAATTAGTAGACAAGATATTTAACAGGGCAACTAACCAACTAACTAACAGGCCAGAACTGGGAGGAAGATTTGTTACATGAGTTACATTGTAAAGTTTTCAAACCTTTTGTTTTAAACTATAAAAAAACCCCACTATGCACATTTTCCTTCTTCGGTCATCCTTTACATTATGTATATTGACATAAAGAAACTCAAATTACCATGGTCACACCATCACACACGGGATCTTTAATGCTTAGTTTGATCCCAACTGAGCTGAAATTGTTACAACATATATTACAGTGCCAGCTGATCTAAATTTACAGTATTTGGATTGTTCTCTCTCTGTACTGTTCTACAGTCATTCCTCTGCTTTAAACTTAGAAACGGCACCATTTGTTCTTTTTTCCATACTGTCTGAAAGACCAGCGAGACTGAAAGAGTGAGCAAGGAGACACAGGAAACAGCAGATTTGCAGACATTTCATGTTATATTTACAGTAGCTATGAAGCTGGGAGGGGCGGCGATGATACACTCCAAGTCACAAATAAATTCAGTGTAGGTGTTGAAGTCCAGCCAGGCCTACTGGCAAATCTCTGCACTCTGAACATACATGTATGTGATGATCTGATGACGTTTTTTCGGGCTTTTAGGTGTTGAGATCGCTATCTGTCACACAGTACCACCAAGGAGGTGTCTGATTGGTCCCAAATTCATTCTGCAGCTTGACAAAGACCCCAGTCATAAAGAAAGAAGAAGAAGACGAGTAAAGGGTCGTGCAACAGATGGTTTGGTCCCCACAGAGTCTCAGATTACAACAGGAGACGGAAGCAACTGAGACAGCCTGAATCCACAGAAGAACTGTGGCAAGTTCTTAATGATTCTCAGAAAAAGCTGAAAAACTTGTGCAAATGTACCAAAGAGAACTGGTGGTGTTACAGACAAAGGGTGGTCACAACCAAATACTGATTTTATGTTGTTTTTTTCTATTTAGGTCACTTTGTATGAAGTAAATTGAGACACAAAAGCTATTCAAGGCCTATTTTTGAAAGCACACTTTCTTTACTTTTATCTGCCCAGTACTATATGCTTTTGTGCGTCTGTGTGCACGCACCAAGGCGTGGTGAGAGCTGTGACTGGCAGTGTCAGTTGGGCTCTGCCTTTTGGCTCCATTACAGATTTTAGAGGAGGAGGGGGAAGGCAAGAAGCGGATGGTGGGAAGAGGAGAAAAAAAGTAAGAGACGAGCAACTGCCAAAGGCACACAAGTGACATTTTTCCAACCTAAGGAACATTTGGGTTCTTTCTGTTGATTAAAAAAATGTATAAGAATTTATATAGAGAGAGAAAAAGTGAAATAGTGCATTTGCTAATAAAAATGAGTAAAAGGGAGAGGAGACAAAGAAAGGATAAAAGTCAGAGGGAAGATGCAGGAGGAGAAGAGGTTTAGAGAACCATCACATAAGATAAAATGTCAGCTCCACTGTGTTGGCGGGGCAGGCAGCAGCAGGCGGATCCCCGAGCCGCTGTTGTGGCTGTGTTTGGAAGCCAAGCCCAAAATCAATACCGCTGCAGCTCTCTGGCTCTGACTGCCAGCCCCTCCCAAACAGGTCCTGCAATACCACCACCAGCAAAACCCAGGAAAAGGAAGGAGATTGGAAGTGTGGCTGAGTCAAGATAAATATTTTGTCTCCACAAGTTTCCCACCATAACACTTGCCATTTTGTTTTTATCAAAGTGTGTGTGTATACGTGTGTGTGTGTGTGTGTGTGTGTGTGTGTGTGTGTCGGGGGGCGTATGAATCAGCTCCCTGAAGGAATCTCAGGATTGTTTCTCAGAGGTCCTTACATGACAACAGCCTAGTGAGGTGACATTTGAGACCATAAACACTGACGACACTGGAGGACAGTAGCTGGAGTTGAAACAACATCTATTACACAAAACCAAGTGCTGCTGTGTTTACTCCCGCTTCCCCCACTTGCACATAAAATCTATTACTGGAAAGGGATTAAACACAGTATTTATTTACAACTGAAAAGACACGAAAAGGCAACTGATTGTTGAGTCATTCCTATGTATCTTAATAACGGACTAAAATTGATTTGAGTTCTAATAATGCCAACGTGTGGCATGGTTATTCATCAAACTACCCAACAGAGCTGTCTGATTGTGGCAAAAATCATTATCATCATTATTTGGGTCAAGACTGAGATCCTGATTATTTAATACTTATGAACTCCAACACCATGCATTTATAGAACTCTAAAAAACTTGTCTTTTAAACACTGGAATTCCTTGAACTTTAATAATAATAATTCAACTGAAAACCAAATAAAGAAATGGGGAAGAAAAAAAATGAGGTTGAAGTGGTCGTCAGGTCAGAGAAGAGTGTTTTTTTTGACTGGGAACGCCATCCTGCAAGGGCAACAGCCAATCTCTGTTGGCTCCATCTGCCCCTTCGCAGGAGGTGTGAAGGTACAGATGGGGTGACAAGAGACCAAAGTGGCAGAAGACTTGTGCACCTTAGGAGACCAGCAAGAAAACCAAGGGGAGAGCCACAAAAGGCTGAGCTCCCTTGACTGGCAGAACCTGACTTTAAAGGGGACCTATTGTGCTTTTCCTTGTTTTCTGTTGTAAATATACTGAAACAATGGTGGATGGTCTTATTAAACATGGCCAAAGTTTCCAATAATCAGGAAAGTATATCTACAACTAATCCCAGTGAACCAAAAACTCAAGCTTCAGACTGCCCTAAACACTGATTCGTATTAGTTTTTTTGGCTTAAAGGTAGGGGGAAGGGAGCTAAAACGGCTTGTTTCAGACAATGAGCTACAGCCCGGTTTATAGTCACCAAAAATGGCAAGTATAAACAGGCCTTAAGGGTCTGCACCAAAACCCAGTATAAAATAAATAAGGATTATTTTGAACTGCAAATGTAATACACTTACATTTATATAGCGTTTTTCTAGTCTTACTGACCTCTTAAAGCGCTTTAGACTACAAGTCACATTTTTAACCATACATTCATACAGCACTTTATTTTATACACTTACAGCACTTTATCTACCTCACATCCATGGACCATTTATAATCACTAATTAACCTAATATGCATGTCTTTGGACTGGTGGAGGAAGCCAGAGTACCCACAGGATACCCACACAGGTGCAGTGAGAACATGGAAACTCCACACAGAAAGGCCCCAGCCGGGGTTTGAACCAGGTACCTTCTTGCTGTGAGGCGACACTGCTAACCACTGGTGCAGTGGAATCATGCAAAGATCCTCTAGGAGTACTCTAGTCGAGTCCAACAATAAAAATATGGACCTGGAAATGAGCATAACAGTTCTCCTTTAGCTTCCTCTAGATAGAGCTTGTTGACTGAAGGCTCTCTTTCTATCATCTTAGCTAAGCTTAACTAAACACTGAGTGAGTCTGGTCTTTTGTAAGAGCAAACCGCTGTAAAGAAAATGGGTGTGCTGGATTTAGAACACAAGAAAAAATAAGAGTCCACCAAAATTAATGCACCTGAATGTACTATATTGCCAAAAGTATTCACTCGTCTGCCTTCACACGCATATGAACTTGAGCGACATCCCATTCTTAATCCATAGGGTTTAATATGATGTCGGCCCACCCTTTGCAGCTATAACAGCTTCAACTCTTCTGGGAAGGCTTTCCACAAGGTTTAGGAGTGTGTTTATGGGAATTTTTGACCATTCTTCCAGAAGTGCATTTGTGAGGTCAGACACTGACGTTGGATGAGGCCTGGCTCGCAGTCTCCACTCTAATTCATCCCAAAGGTGATCTATCGGGTTGAGGTCAGGACTCTGTGCAGGTCAGTCAAGTTCTTCCACACCAAACTCGCTCATCCATGTCTTTATG